>CABFOV010000659.1:0-32908 GCA_902141375.1 Timema poppense
TTTTCGCTTTTATTGGCAAGAAGTGGAAAGAAATATGGCCATTCTGCGTGTGAAGTGTTTGTGTTGACGTATCAGCAACTTCAAGAGTTGTTTCCTTTTTCTTCGCAAATTGGTTCAATTTCTGGTTGTTGCTTAACTTATAAGTGTTTCAAAACTTATTTCAATTAAAATCTAAATGTTACAATAATGACCTATGTATATTTGTATCATAAATAGACTAATATAGAAAAATTCCATGTTTTCCTTAATTAATATTATAATTTTATTTCTGTACATAAAAAGGACATTCCTAAATATTTTATATTATCTGGTAGTACGAAATAATAAAGAGCGTAGGTGAACTGGGTAACGCCAATGGACCCAACATTTACACCCCAAGGTGGTTAGGCACTACTAATTTGCAGTAAGATTTCCCTACTAAGGTGGATTGACCACTTTTGCTTCGCAGTATAATTTCTGGCTAAATTTTGTAAACGAATGCGTGAAAAAGATAAGCATTAAGAGTTTTAAGACTATAATAGCATGTATGACTCGGTGTATGAATGTTGTTGAAGTGAAGGGAGTATGCGAGGATGGGGAAGTTTGGAGAAAGTTAGTGAGGATTGATTAAGTACAAAGTGTTTTTTTTAAAGCTCCATGCACAGATTCTTGTCTCGCACATAAGGGAATGGCGTGATTATTTACGTATGTAGGTACTAATAACTAATTTTACCTGTACGTACATTGTGGAGTAATCTAAGGTTCATATGGATAGCTGATACTAAACTTAAGTCTTGTAGATTATACTATGAATTACCACATCCACCAGCTTAAAATTTATTCGGGATGAGTTGACATTACCAAATTCACCTGTTTACAACTCTTTTTTTTTTAGCAGAATCAAAGGTTTCCAATCCAACACAATTTTACTTAAAAAAACTGCCCAACCACCCCCAACCCTAATACAAACAGTACACTCCCCTATTTAATATATATTTTTATACTTTAAAAATACATATTTAATTTATATGAATATACAAATATTTGAAACAATTCTACAAGTTTATTTGCCTCTTAAAAGTTTAGTTAGAAATTTCACGAAAATATTCAATTTAGTTTTATTTGGCGTAGGTTATACACATAGAAAACATTAAACAATACTACAATAAACTTTGAAAATATTATATTAAATCTAATTTGCTAAGTAAAATTTTTATAAACACTTCTTCTTCCTTAATTTCGGTGTCTCTAATATTTACATATTCCATAGAAAAACATATTTTGCATTGAATATTTTTAAATTTAAACCCTTGCATGTGAAGTATGTTGGCAGGTTGTTTAATAATATGAGTGATCACACCATGTTTGTAAGCCTACTCAGTGATTCACAAAAACAACGTATCCTGTTTAGTTTGACGTATTATTAAATACTTTTATAAAGTACTACTATTTGACATAATGTAATTGGTTCTTAGCAGTTAATCTGCTTAGAATATGAGGAATGTCCGTCTCAATGATTGGATGACCATTGTAATAAAGAGATTTCCAATATTGCCAACCTGCCATAACCAAAAATGTTGCTTACAAATACTTTTTTTTTGTCTCTTTCTCTCTCACTCACTCTATTCCGATTCTCAATTTTATGGTAGGGTGAGTTTCATTGGCTCAAATCGTTGGCTCAATGACATTTTCTGTAATCAAAGAAACGTTTTCATTCGTTGATCTTTTTTTTCCCCCCGTGTTCTCCTATTTCTGAGGAGGTTAAAGTTTCACTCAAAATCTACTCAAGTAACAGCGATCATGGGTCTTCCGAACACAAATAATATAAGTCGAAAAACGATCATTTCTACCTTGGTTTAACTTAGCAGGATTTCTTGATTACATTTTGTTTTGTATACCTCGTCGTTACTTAACAATTGGGCTTTCTACATATTTATAATTGTATCGTAAATTAACGATAATAAAAATAATACAGAAATCTACTAGCATTTGAGAGTGTGTTAAACTACTAAGAAAAATAAATACAATACACCCGACTGTGTTTAGAACCTTTATCTCATCATCATTGGCAGTCCAGTTCATTGTAAACGTGACGTCTTAAACCAAGCAACCACAGAGGCGAATAAAGCTCAAATTTTATTGATAATTTTTTATCTAAGATTTATTTCTTTATCTACATGTAAGCTAATGAATATGATAAAGGAATTTTTCCTGAGGAAATGGAAACGCATTAATATAAATAATAAATGAGAAAACTAGACTGAAAATTGAAGATTTAAGATCACGTTAGTGTATCCGAATAGTATTCGAATCTTAACCACCTAATCAATGTCTACACCACATACCACGCTCACATTGCTGTATCTACGTCGGCATGAATATATATATATATATATATCTCAAGTTGTATTCAACCTGAAGATTAGGTTGATCCTGATGTTATACCACTACCATTCTACCCATCGGTTGGAAAGTGACGCCCATCCACTCCTTCTGGGAGAAATAATATGAACCAGCTAAGTTCTGAGTGGGTGGTAGTTTACAGTTGTTTTCCGCACATAGACAAGTCTATGAGCGAGCGAGAAAAAGCCTAAAAACCATGTCAAAAAGGTGTTTAGTATATATTATAGGGAACTCTTACATGACAAAATCGACATAGGTTCAACGGCCTTACTTATTATCCGAAGGAAGTTATGCTATGGATTTTCATCGCTCTGCAAAAATCGGTTTAGCTCAACTGGTGTTGAACCTGTGAAAATCTTGTCCTAGGGACATCACTTTACCTAACGACCATTGAGGTCAATATATAAAGCCTATTTTTCAAGATTTTAATTTATATATAAATTTAAGCGTTCGGAGAAAATACATTTTTTCATAAAATATGCATACTCCATAAGATACAATTTTCAAGATTTTAACTATTCATACTATATTCAACCTGGGAAGGAAATCGGAAAGGTTTTAAAGTACGTTCCTGAACCACAGTCCCAGGATTCAATCTCAGTTGAAGGCGCTTGGACTTGTTTAACACCATAAATTGTAAACTTTACAGTCTATCAACTGTAAACTTCAAGTGCAGTGTTACTTATCCTACAACAGCCTCAACACCAGATAGATTACATTTACTGAGAAGGACATATTTATAAACAACCTTATTTTACCTGTCAATAGTATGAAATTATGATTTTTTTTTAAATAAAATTAGATTGTATATTCCTAATTAAATATTGAAAAAAAGTATTAATATTTTTGCCACTGAAATTATTGCTTAACATCATTTTTTGATCGCATTTCAATTGGTTCATAACTATTCTTAGTTAAATATAGAAATAGTTTTATTCTAACTATAAATACTCTGGCCACTAGACTAAAGAGGCGGTTAACAAAGCTGCTAGCTACAGCTCCAAAGGTCCCTGATTCGATCCTCAGATCTTTTTATGAAGCAGTGGGTCTGTAACGGGGTTAACTTAGTTGCTCCCGTCTAGAAAACTGAAATTAATGGCCAAATGGTTCGTTGTGTCTACCAATTAATACTCTCTATGTGCATATTTTGGCAATTTCATTGCCAACAGATGGCGGCTGCTTGTCAGCATTGATCGATTGCAAGCTGAACCCATTTTTTGTTTTTTATTATATATACTCTCTGTTACAGAAACAAACCCAAACAAACAGTATTCAGTTCACATTACCAAACCTAATAATGTATAATATTTGGAATATTTTATTAAATGGACTTGTGCCGCTCTAGAATAAAGGTCAGTGAAAACGGCAATCAGGGTGGTTGGGATGATAATATTGTTACAGTAACTGGATTAATTTCTTCCGGGAGGATGGGCAGGAATCTTTGAATGAGACCATCTCTTAAACGTGAAATTAATTTGGAAGTTTTGAGTTCTATTCATACATCACGGCTGTTCATTTTTTTTTTATGTGTGTAAAGAAAGCTCAACCAGTGTTATCTACATAAATCCACCTTTGGCTCAGGTGGCGTTTTATTTGCATTAGGAAATTGAAGTTAAATTAGTATGTGTAAACTATAGAACTAAACCAAAATATAACTGCTTCGTCATTCAACGGGTTGAATGAAAATTTAACAGGTTGTTTATTGCAACTATACTACAGTACCGTTTTCACAAAGAGCTTTTGGAGTATAAAACTTTTTGTTGTTGTAAATATTGATAATATTTTACTATATTATTAGTGTTATTATATAGATCTTTATAATTACTATTCAAAATGACAGCTGCAGAATATATTACTTGTTGTATAAATACGTGAAGGTTGATCTAGTAGCTTTTCTAGCTGTCGGATAAAAACTTTCCACGGAAAATTGTATTGTGCAATGTTTATGATACTTATTTGGATAATTGGTTTGCATTTTTATACAAGTAGACTAGCTTAAATATAATTTAAAACTTGGTTGTTCATCAGTCTATATATTATATTTTGCAACGCGTCTTACAACCCGTTTGGGTTATACCCTTGTGTACTATAATTACGCAAATGGTTTTATGGATTAGTAAGGTTATATTTATAAAGAGTAAGCGCACATTTATGTGGGGAGAGTGAAAAAAACCCACCCTATCGAGATTCAAACTTCAATTGGCAGTATATTGGCGTAATTGGCAGTATATTCTAACACGAAAGTAGCGCGTTAGACCATGCATTCACCGAATCAGGTTATATAATATTTTAATATAATATTAAACATGTCCACATGCTTTGATTTTGTTTTTATAATTATTAAATTTCAGGGAGAACCAATGGGTAGAAATACAACTAATAATTTTAGTATAACATTCGCCAGAGTGGTCAAGATGTCTTAAGGTGTTGGCCACTCAATGAACCTAGCTCCATTCGACATTAAAGACAGGACTAAAATCCCCTTTGATTCTACTAATAGTGGTTTTCTATACTGTTATGGTTTTATTCTAGTCCAACCATTAACCAATATAGTTTTTTGATAGTTAACCTCTTAGTAGCGTGAAGAGGAGACGCGAGTGGGGCTGATAGATTTAGAGATCATAGTAAAATTAATCTTAACCCCCCCGTACCCGTCCCCGTCCCCGCTCCACTATTACACACGGTATGACTTAAGGCCGTATGAAAGAGTGAGAAAGAGTAAAAATTAAGGGTAACGTAGAAGCGAGTGGAGTTTATTTGCAATCTAATAGGGTAGATTAGTGCAAACGGCCCAATAGCAAT
Source organism: Timema poppense (assembly GCA_902141375.1). Classification (NCBI taxonomy): domain Eukaryota; kingdom Metazoa; phylum Arthropoda; class Insecta; order Phasmatodea; family Timematidae; genus Timema; species Timema poppense. Next base: position 5,185 of record CABFOV010000659.1, read on the forward strand.
TCAATCAACGCCACTTCACCTATGACTCACCTTTCATTTTTACTCGTCCTCGTTCATGCATAGGACATCATGGGCCTGTTAAATAGCTAGAGCTAGCTCGAGTTAAGTGTAGAGAAAAAACAACTGTGATTCAAAATTTTTTAAGAGCAACCAAAATTGGAAACCAGAAGTTTGAAAACATAGAGCAGTTCAAATGCATGAGAAGTCTGCCGACAAAGGATGCCTAATGCACTAAAGAAATTAGTTCAATGATCGCCATGGCTAAAAAGGAAACTTTCAACAAGAAGAGGCTGTTACTGACCAGCAAGTTGATTTTGGAACTGAAGAGGAAACTGATGAAATGCTGAATTTGGAGCAGCGCACTGTATGGAGCAGAAACTTGGACTCTTAGGAAGATAGAAAATAAATACTAGGAGAGCTTTGAAATGTGGTTCAGAAGACTTAAGGAGATCGGGTGGACAGACACGGTGGCAAAATAAGAAGTGGGTGAGAAGAAAACCATTTTGGATGTGATATTTCGGTACAAAGCAAACTGGATATGACACGTCTTTAGGAGGAACTGTCTTCTGCACGATGATATAGAAGTAAAGGAAGAGGGAAAGAGGAGCATAGCAAGAAGAAGGATTCAAATACTAGATGACTTGAAGGAAAGAAGACAATGCAGAGATCTGAAGGAGGAGGCAGAAGACCGGGTGCATTGTTGGCCAAAGCTCACTAACAAACGGAATGTGTTTTATCTTAAGACAGAACACCCAAAAATAATAAGTGCAAAGACAATACCTACCTAGACCGAAATGGAATAACTCAGTTTAATATGCGAAATTGGCCCATTCCATTAAAGTTTATGCAGGTGTCTTCCTGTTTTTAGTAAAACACCGCACTTAATGCGCATTAAGTTTGGCTGTGAAACTAGACCTAAGGCTTGTACATTTAAAGTATAGTTTCGGGAGTTAAACAATCATATGGCATATTAAGAAGTTCAGGTCAAATGGATGATTGGTTGAACCTCGAATCTCAATAATATATATGATCCTAAAATTCATCCTAACTGTCACTTGAACTATGTTGTCTCCGTAATATACAAAAGACAAACGTTTCAATCCTTGCCAACGAATACGTGATCTAAATATAATTATGTCAAGATGCTAGACTAGTAATTAGAAATATTCTTAGATATATTAAATATATAAGCATGAAAAAAATATTAATAACTAAATCTATATCCACCCACTTTTGTGGCCGCTTGGTATAAGGCGCAACTATATTATTAGATGGAGATAGGGGTTCGAATCTCCGTCGAATTAATGGGGTTTGGTTTCTCTAAAATGGTTTCCAACTCTCCCTTCGCGTAAATATGGCTACCGTTATTGTAAATTCAACCTTCCTCATTCTTAGCTCATTAACGTAATTAGTATATATTCGTTGACTATAACCTGAATGATCAAAAATAATGTATCTTTATTTATCTAAAATAAACTGATATAAGGGTAATTTACTTAAAATATATACACCGAAATATTAGATTTGTTTGAAACTGACCTTGAAAAATGATTTCAAAATGAGAATCTGAGAATATTTTTCATGGTAAATAAAAATGTTTTTATTTTTTTAAATAATAAAAAATATAGTGTAGCTTATACATAGTTTGTTTTTGAAAAGTATATTAAAAAAATTCCAACATTTTGGCTTAACATTTTTATATGAAGAGTGATTCTTGTTGTTAACAAGATGTGTTTGTTATTATGAGGACAGCATATAAAGTAGTTTACTCAAAACATATATTTTAAATTTTCTTTGGAGCCCCCATATATAACATAAAAGAAAGTTTGAGTTATTATGTTTTAACACCTATGTTTATATTTATTTAGATAATTTAGGAAGATCAGGGCATCACATACCACCTATTTTGTTTTAATTGAAGGTACATTCGTGACTTGCCTCAAAAGAAAATATGAAAATAAAAAATTCCAACTCTTTTCCGTGCCTCGTCTTTTTAATATCCCCTCATTCCCCCAACCATTCCATGCTATTCAACCCTCTCCGCGACAACTTTCTAGAAGATGGGAGATGTTGAAAGACCCAGAGCTAAAAGGCAAAGTTGTGAATAGTCGAATAAACTGCATTTATACTCATTAACGTAATTAAAATAACATTTTGCATACATATACCGTATAATGTACTGTCAAAAGGCTAATAAAGACACATTTGCATTGCATGGCCCCCCGAAAGAAAAAGAGGAAGTTTTTCTTATGACTACTTAATTCACGTTTATGTTGAAAAAGAAAAAGAAAGTAAATTATATTTTGATCTTTGAAAGTATTACCATTATTTTACAATCTTGTTTACGCTGTGTTTAATTGGTAAATTTGAATGCCAATCTTATTTCTTCAAAAATATCGTTTTCAAATACATTTTTTCAAAGTGACTTTATAAGGAGCTTATCTGAGATTATTATTTTTAATTATTATGATTGGTTGCTAAAAGTTTAACTCAATAGATATAGAATGATTAATTAGAAAAATTGTGAGTGATTGGGCGTAGAAAACTATACGTGGTACATCCGACTGAGATTTGAACCTAAAATTGAATGTGAATGATATCACAATATTTTTCGAGACTAGCGCCTTAGCCTGAATGATCATTAAGGCAGATTTTTTTCTACCGCTGCGTCATACTACCTCTTTGGTGTATACGCTTAAGTACTAATTACGCGAATGTGTTAAGGAATTAGGAAGGTCATATTTAGAGGAAGAGTAACTACATTTTCTTAAAGGGAGAGTGGAAAACAAAATTGAGGAAAACCATCCTCAGTACACTCAACCAAGATTCGAACCTGGATCTCCCCGTCATAGGCAGTCTAGTCTACCACAAGAATAGCGCACTAAACCACGCAGCAACTGAAGTGTGTGATACAGGTTATCAGATTATCACTAAGATGACTAACCAAAAGTGTATTTACAATTATCCAAATAATTGATAGTAGTGATGGCTATATGAAGTCAAGAGATCAACCAAAGTAACTCTCTATATGTGAGGGTTAGAATATTTCTATCATCGTACGAATCTAAGGGATTGGTCGATTCCAAGCTTTCCCTATCAACTCATCTGTGATAGTATTTCGGTCGTTCATACAAAGTGTTGACAAGACAAGAAAATACCCTTCCATGATTCTTTCCCACTACACCCTCGGTAAATTATTCTTAAAACTCCCTCGATAGATTGGCCGTGACCATTCAAGCGGAATAATCACCATATCCTCACCATAATTACAACCCCTCCACCAGACATACATTCTGTTCAGAAAAATCATTCATGTTAAGGGGCATCCAAACCACCCCAAAACTACTAGGAAAGCTTCTCTTGTTTTTATTACTTGAGTATTTCCATGATAATCGAGGATGACATCGTAAAACCAACAAGCACCCCTTTCACCCCCTCACCATTTTGCCCCATCGCAAGACTTATATTGCGCTGGTAGTTTTATTTCCGTGCTGCTATTTATTTTTGGAGGGTTGATGGTGATTTGATGCTTGCTCCCTCCCGACTGACTACATCTTTCGGGAAAACTACCCCCTATGGGTTGTCATGTAATCAATGATACCATCAAAATGTGCTGTTACTCACGCTTGATGAAAAATTGTCAAAGGCGACAGAAGTAACGTCATTAGAAGAGAAAGAGAGAAAGCCCGGCAGTTTGGTGGTAATAAACAGTGTAATGAAAGAAAATTTTGTTTATCCATATTTTAAATTATAGAAGTCCTTGCTAGTTATGTGATTATTCTGGTATGAATTTTATTATGAACTGTGCATTAAAAATGTGATATTGTAAATACCATTCACAAATAACTTCTGTACATAAACAAAATAATACTTTTTCATCACACATAAGTTATTGTAATAAATATAACTTCATCAGTTTTTTTACTAGTATTTTAATGGTTTGGTTTATCACCTCCTTATAAGTAATTATCGTGAATATAACAACTGTATTACATATAAATAGTAGATAATAATTTTAATATAATATATATTAAACTTTATTTTTTTTCATATCAATTTTAATTATCTATTATTGCATCAAGTTTTACTACCCACCTTGTATCTACACAACTGGAATATTAATTATGAGTATTGAACTTAATGTAAGTGTATCCTCATTTGCGTGGAGAACGGGTGGGGTGAATACGAGAAAATACTAAGCTATACATACCTTAATAACTTTATGGGGGAATCCTGCTAAGGAACAATGCTGAACAAGTGGTCTTTTCATATTTGTGAAGATAGAGCGAAAATTTGTTGATAGTGTGTCATGTTGTTGCAACAACCAACCTTTCGGTTGTTGCTCTGATCTATAGACTGGGGCCGTTACTTATTAATTAAAGTACCTATTCAATTGTCATGATGAGGCTGAGTTGATCCATCTACATTCCCAATGCTTCACAGAAAAAATTCTGGAAGCGTCAAGAATCGAACCTGAGAACTCTGGATTTGTAGCCGGTAATTCTGACTGCTAGACCATAGACTAGATTATTTTTTAGATTAAGATGAACTTTGACATGACTTCTTAGAATTTAACTCAGGTTTTGTTGATTCTTTATCCTAGTATTATTCTCATTTACAATATGGATTTCTAGAATAAAGTATACGTACATACACTAATTGAGTTTTATTAACGGACTTCTTCGTCACTGACAAAATATACAAAAAGAGACTGGAACCTTTATGCATATGCCATCTAGTGTGGTATCAAATTATTGATAACCAAGTCTTTTTACTTTCTCGCTATCTTACAGGTAGAGAAAGTATTTTGATAGTCAAAAAAATCGAACTCGAGATTTTGATGAATCTTGACGTTTCATGACCCCCCCTCCAAATCAGAGATACTTGTTTTTGAATTTCCGTCTGTCTGTACCTCCGACTAGAGCCTAAACTATTTTACCGATCGGGCTAAAACTTTGTAGCTAGGGTTTTCATAGAGTTACCCAGAGGGATTTTTGGAATTGGATATCTAACCTAAAAATTAACGGTAGATTACTTAAAGGTAAAATTAGATAAAGTCGATTTTCCCAAAATCTGCTCTAACAATTTTAATTAAATTTCATTTCTAAACATTCATTAATATTACAAACAAAATGATTACCCTAAATATTTCAGCAAAATGACGCTAAGGGCTCCGGTCGGATGCGTAAATTCTGATTTTTTTTAATCATATCTCCGAAACTATTTGAGATATGAAATAATTTAGCATTAAAAATATGTAGATCTATTTATAATACAAATATTGTATTTGTATTATAAAAACAAAATTGTTAATGATATACGCAAATATATATATATGTATATAAACTTTTTGAAAAATATAGGTAAATTATTGCGACCCTAAAAAAAATTCTAACACGAAATGTTGCATGACCCCCCGAACCTTTAAATGTGGTCTTTGCAAAGTCGTCTTTCTGTGTGTCTGTTTGAACTTAAAATTAAGAGTAGTTTGATAAAGGTCGAAAAGAAAAAAAATCGATTTTCTTAAAATCGGCTCTTAAGATTTTGATTAAAATTCGTATCTATGTGTTGATTAAGAATTAAAATAAACTGGCTATTTTTATTTTCCCGTGAAAATTATTTTAGGATACCTTACAGAAGCTGAAATTTCTGTAGCTCCGTAACTATTTGAGATACTAAATAACTTATCATTGCAAAATTGGTAGTACTATTAAAAATAAACTTTTATAGGGAATATATTTGTATAAGACCAACAGTTTATGAGATATTGGCAAATATATTAATAAAATTTGGTTAACTTTAGTTGTAATGAGATACTACTTGACTTTAAACGCAATAGTTCTCCAATACCATATATAAATATAAGGAAGTCTCTCAAAAAGTTTATTTTTCCTTAAACCTCTTAGATCATAGTTTTAAAAACATTTTTCTATCTCCTTTATTTTAAACTCAATAGTCAATATATACAGTTTTTATTGGTCAAAATTTATAAATGAGGAATTTAATAGCAATGCGGTGACATGAAGATGTGTAACACCTAAAAAAAAAATTCGAAAATTTTAACCCGAAGTTGGAATTTTAATACGAAGTGTTGACCCTTGTGGACCCAATATTGTTTTATTATCAGTTCGTACATTCAAATAAGGACAATAATTAAAAAAAAAAAATTATAAACTTTAAAACCGAGACTCAAAAGTTTTACATAAGGATAGTGTATTTATTCTTGGATTTTCTAGTGTATATTATTTTGATTCACATATATTAGGGGTTTTGAGTAAATATCTTTATTTTTAAACAGTAGAACGAGAAAGTCCGTGCGAATCTCCGTACCATTTATTTATTATTCTTAAAACTATATTTTACCTTACAAGTTTAGTGTAATGGTTGATAAATTTAACTTATGTTAAGGCACTATCCTCATCTAGTCTGGTTTGCCAGTGGGTTATTGGAAACTTGAGTCTTAAAACTCATTCAACTATACAAAGGAAATTATTTCCTAAATAGTTTTTCAACGCTGAATTCAAATTATATTTCCTGTGAATTTCACCTTCGACATACCGATCACGGTCAGTGTAAATCTGGAGATTGCAAGACCCTTACTTCACCTCTGACAAAGGCGTATATTAATCACAACTTGTGGATGTGTGAAAGGCCAGGCCTCCAACGTGGTTCGGATCCCAATTTAAACTGTAGTTCTTCCATTTAATCTCACAATCACCCTGCAATTACACATTAGCGTAACTTCGTATAACCCAAACGGGTAGTAAGAGAGCTAATAATAATAATAATAATAATAATATGGATATAACTCCTACACGGGTGTTAAAACGTGGTGCACAAATTGAGGGGACAAATTCTAAATTCACGCGCTTATAATTTTACTGGCAACCTATTTGGCGACACAAGACTTTTCTGACCAGTCAAGAGACACTTAAATTTTTTTTATGGTTTACCGAAGAACGTAAATAACAGGATGTAAAAAAATGTGGTTGCACCTGACTTTATAACGGTAATAAAACCGTGTTATATCTTATTTGTGTGTGGGTCGGGGGTACGGGGGGGATTTACACCGCTTGGAAACTGATTGTTCGGTACCCTTTGTCAAGGGGTGTAAGGAAGAGGTAAGTGAAGAAAGGAATGGGAGGTGAAGCTGTTGCCGTTGAGGGGGAGGGGGATAGTGATTGATGATTTACCGTGGTGTAGGGTGAATAATGCACCACGTAACTTAATACGATCGGGAGTTATAACGTTTCAAGTGCATGCTTCGCTTTTAACAAGATAGTAACAATATTTATCTTTCTATATAAAAACAAGGTAGGTCAAGGCTATAATTAGAATGTTAAATTTTGCCTACAGGGGTGTAGTTTGACCCTTGAATGATAATGCTATGTATATCGCATATATATTCTCGATTACTTGGTAATAAAAATAAAATGTAAAGTATTTTGTTATTCTTTTACTTAACAGGCGATTGATCTATTAAATTACCTTGCTGCTAGTATTGATATCGATTATTGATGGTTTAGGTAATGATTACGTATTAATAGTAATTGTTAATGAAAATAAACTTAGACTAAATGTGAATTATTTTTCTAAAAATATACGTTTAAATAGGCCTACTTACTATATAAGAATAAATGTTGATTATATTGAGATTCACAAATAATATTACTGGTTTATTGGAAAAAACTTTTAAATAAACTTATGTAAATCACATTTTGATAAGACCTAGCTTATATTTAAATATTTTATAATATTTGGAGGATAAAACGAAATACGGTTAAATTTAAGTTATATGTGATAACTTATTTAGGGCCAGTCTTATGGCTCCTTGATGAATATTAATTTGGCAGATAAATATTTATATCTGATCGATAAGTTAAAAGTGCGTCTTATGACTGCCAGATAAAATGTATTTATCCATCCCATTTTATCGGGAGGTTTAAGTACCTGATAACTTTATCTGTAAGTTAAAATTATTGTTGGCATAGTCACGGGACGTTTTTCATGAATCAGAGTCGGTTCTTAGATTAAAATCTTGGTTCACGTGGCTAGTAGGCAAAGGCCCAGGCTCAATCTAAATAAAGTTTAAACATTTAATTCACACTTTTATATAAACTGACAAGTTATTTGTAGAGTTATATTTATATAAGAACAAACTATCAAAATGTGAGTACAGTAAATTAAATTTTGTAAACGTTGTACCCACCTATTGACCACATTTTGGCAGACACCAAAATTAGTACTTGCAAGACATCTTAGCTTCTGCAGCCACGTGACGCCATCTGTTTAGTCGAACTCGCTTAGCCGCCATTATTTAACAAATGTTGAGCGTTGTAGCCACTTGCCAGGTTGTAGCGGTAGGGCTTATAAGCATGCGCGTACCGGTAAAAAAAATAGTACTAGCCTTGCATTTTCTCTTTACAAATATATTTATCCGGCAGATAAATTCAGTTCATAATACACGTAGAATATTTAAGTGGCCGATATCCTTTATCTGGTCGCTAAATTTAACCTCCCGATAGCAATATTTATCCGGTATACATAAGAAGGGCCCTAAATTTTGTTAAATAAGAATCTCATAGTCTCATTTTTACGATGAAATACTAAATTCCAAAGTTACATATTTTTATTTAACATATGTTCGTAGTTTTGTAGAGCACTGTCTTATAATTATTGTGCTCAACTTTCGATAGCAAAAAATTACCGACTATTATTTATAATAAATTTGCTAAGAATAAAAGTAAGTCACTACTCTGTACTGAAGCACTGATTACGATCTATCACCTCTCGTGGCTTTGGGTGGGTTTTTATTCGTACTTATTCCCCGCAAAATGGTAAGGTCACACACCAACCATAGTGTTTTATTAGCTATTATGAGATTTATCTGGTTTTTCCGTCAACACGTGAAGCATGAGGCTGCAATTCTGAAGCAAAAGTTTGAAGGATTAGGGTCATTTATCATCTGACTTTTACATTCCTGCGACACGCATCTTTTATTCATATTATTACTATCATTATCATAGGAGATCCAAATTTCAGAAATGGTATACAACCAATCAATATATTAAATAAACAATTATATACAGTGGGGCAGGATCTATGTTAGGATAATGGTAGAAATAAGTGTATGACAAGTACAAAGGCTATTTGAAAATACTTATTTAATATATTCATACGTTAAGTCATGTGATGTTAGAATGTCACGTATGATAAATATTATCAATACCTATAAAATAACACTAATAAATAATAGTACAGTAAAATGCAATCAATATTAGACATATGAAAAATATTTTTGTATTGTTATAAAAGGTTTTTACTACCACACTTCGACTGTACCAGAGTCATTTCTACCAGAATCATTGACTCGAACTTGAAAAATGTACTATCTTGATTAATGGTTTATATATGGTTATTAATTTTATAATAATATAAAAATATGCATGAATGTGAGACTAGTTTTGATTACGGAAACAGCCGTACATGGATATTTTCAATTCAACTAAATTTGGTTAAAAAAAAGTAATTCTGGATATGGATATCGGTTTCCGATCCATATCATTTTTCAACAATATTTCTTGAATTTCAAATAGATAGTTATTATATTTATTAGCCTATTATAATGACTCGCTCATAACATTAATTTGGCACCCAATAAAATATTTGCTATTGAAAGATATCTCTAAGATAATAAAAGTACAAATATTTTAGAGTGGGGAAGGAGTATTTTAATAGGACCCTCCCCCCCTGGCCCCCAACCCACTTGAACCAAACCTCTGCCCTTCCTCTTTGAGACCAGACCATCTTTCTTTTTTTCATTCTAGCGCCTATGATGCTGTGCTTCTGCTAGTCATGTTGCATGCCTATAGCTGTAGGCCTATATATATTTTTTTTATTTAAAAAAAAGGCATTTTTTTTTTGCTAAGAACAAAGTGAGATACTTCACGGAGCTCTTAACGAGGATCTCGAGGAAAGTTCCCAAAAACTTCTTGGATACAAGGCAGAGGAAGAGCTTGGGAGAGGAAGGGGGAGAGTTTATTTCGCGCGAGGAGGCCTTAGTGCAATCCGTTGTAAGGACTGCCCCACCCGAAACCCCTTACCGACCTAACCTTCCCTGTTCCCCTGCTTCCTACTCCTTCCCCGCCTTCCCCTATCATTCCCGACATCCCCCCCTCTCCATCCACCTCCTCTATCTTGAGCCAGATACTTCCCCCCCTCCTCCCTCAACCCCGTGATGTTTCACGGGTTCACCTGACTATTTCTCACGGAGATTCAGGGTGGTATTTCGATACAAGTCTACTTACTTCACGCAGTTTTGTCTCCCCCCTCCGCCCACACCCGATTTTGAAACCTTATATTTAGCCTCCTTACCCTTTTATTTCAACTCCTCAAAACTTACTCCCTTTTTAGAAGTCATAACTTGATGGTAAGTCGAAGGAAATGTCTTAATTGGGCAAGTAAAACAATATTTAAATAAAAAAAAAGTTTATATTGGTGACCTAGCGGTCTAGGGACAAGGTGTCGGACTTCTGTGCTGAGGGTCCGGGGTTCAAGCCTTGGTTCCGGTACAGATTCATTTGTGTGCCAAACCCTTCCTTCACCTATGACAAGACGTGTATTAATCACAACTTGTGAATGTGTGGAATGCCAGGCCTACGCCGTGGTTCGGATCCCACGTTAAACTGTAGGTCTTCCATTTAATCCAACAATCACCCTACCATTGCACACTAGCGTAAGTGCATGTAACCCGATCGGGTAGTAAGACGCAGTGCTAATAATAATTGAATTGTTATTTATTAAAGATTTTTTATAAATCAATGGATGTATTCGTAAGGCAATATTTTTAATTGAGAACATAAAAAGGGTAAGAATGCTCATAAAATATAGGCGAACAGTTACTTAAATGTCTTAATTCCATCTTTTACCTCTAATTACTTAAGAAGGGTTTTATATTACAGATAGATTAGCTACAGTGCGCAGGTGGGAGGATAACATTAGAACTCTCCTGATAAAGATAGGGTGTAATGGGGTGGACTGGACCGAATTAGCTAAGATAGGAATCATTAGCTTCTTTTGTAATTGCAGAAATGAACTTTCGAGTTCTAATGCCGTAGTATAGGTAAATACAGTAAAACCACGTTACACCAAACACCGGTATTCTAAAATTCCGGATAATTCAAAAACAATTTTCTTAAAATGGAGAAAGAATAAATCAAATTAAATATATGTTATTGGTTAAAAAGCTCAAAGTTCAAATAAAATTTTAAGAAACATTGATATCTGAAAATAAAATGTTTAGTATTTACAAGACAATTTGTAATTCTGTAACTAGAAATGATTTCAATACATATTTACAGATCAGTTAAATAAATAAAAATTTGGCTAAAATCATTCACACATTTTTAAATTACAGATGAAAGTACTATACCCATGCATTCTCTCGTTTAATCCGAATTTTCGTCAATCCGAACAAGTTTTGGTTCCAATTAGTTCGGATTATCAAGGATCTAATGCATATACTTTCAAGCGTTCATACGTCAGGTAATTTTATCTGCGTCTGTTAACTTAGTAGGGTAGGTGACATGGCGGTCTAGGGGTTAAGGTGTCAGACTTCTATGCTGGCGGCCGGGGTTCAATCCTCGGTCCCAGCAAAGATTTATCCTGACTACCAAACCCTTCCTTCACCTCTGACAAGACATCTTGTGAATGTGAGGAATGCCAGGCCTCCACCGTGGTTCGGATTCCACGTTAAACTGTAGGTCCTCCATTTCATCTCACAATCACCCTACCATTACACATTAGCGTAAGTGCGTATAANTCACAATCACCCTACCATTACACATTAGCGTAAGTGCGTATAACCCGAACGGGTAGCAAGACGCGGTGCTAATAATAATAATGTTAACTTAGTTAGAATAAACGGCTATAAAAGAACACTTAACCTCGACTCTTGCCTCAGGGTGAAAATACTCTACCCCAACGCCATCTAGTATTGTTCTGGTGCTCTAAGCTAGTCCTCACTTGTAGTTTGACGTTGCATACTTGAAGAATTCGCAGCTATTTTGCGAGGAGTCTTGCATCTTAGCTTGACGCACTATAAGCATTATCATACTTAGACGCCAATGTATGAAATAGATAGAGAGAGGGGGAATGAGCAATTCACCCTGCGAGGACTCTTGTTTATCTACTGATAGCACTTTCTCTCTTCCTCTGGAGGGTTTACACACTCGCTATACTATCTGCTCCTTGAAAACATTGACTTGATATTTCAAATTATCCTTTTACTGTCTCCTATTCTAGATTGACATATGACACTACGAAATATTTTAGTATACATCCTGGCAGGAAGACTCCTACTGCTTATTTTCGTTGCCAATCCAAATAGCCTAAGTTGTAGATAATTTATAAAAATATAAATTTCCAAAAAAAACTATTTCAAGATAAAAATAATAATTTTGTGACACTGTAAGACTAGAACAATTTAATAATGTATAACGTTGAAACAAAAGCCATATATTTAAAAGTAGCTGATTTGAACGTAGATTCATTTAACATGAGAAATCCTGGCGTGATGTCACAGGGAGGCAGTGTGTGTACTATCACAGGTGGCTGTGATATCAACGATAGCCCGTAGTAGCCCGTGATCACCACACTTCAATAAAAGACTCTGCCTTAAACCATGAGTGAATAATGACTCTGAGCACAGGAAGCGTACAGAATAGCTCAGTGGCAGTGTTTGGCACGCTATGCAAAAGATCCGGGGTTTGATTCCCTAACACAGATGCCAATTTATTTTTTGTAGACCCCTTAGAGGGGAAGTATTGTGATAGAAAAAAAAAAATTGAACTCTATTAATACATACAAATATATATAAATATAGACGAGTTCGATAGATATATATATATATATAGTTCGATATATAGGCCTATAAATAAAAATAGATGTCTATATATAAATGTCGAAGTTTAATGACCCCTGACACCCAAAAAATGTGGTTGCGTGATGTTTGTCTGAATCTAGGACTCGAGCTGAGGAGTTTTGGATTAGATATCTAATCCTAAAATTAAGGGTAATTTACTGAAGGGCAAAAAAAGGAAAAAAAAAATCCCGAAGTTTGTTTTAACGAGTTTAAAACTCTTTGGTTCAATTCACGAATATAGTAATATAAAACTACCGAAACTTTATTCAGACACCTTAACTTGGTAGCTAGCGTGTCTGTCTACTGAGCAAAGGGTTCCGGGTTCAATTTCCGTCATGGCTGAAAAACTGTATCATTTCACACTGATGAATTGAAGGCTGGTGGCTGAATTTTAAGTCAGTTATAGATTTAAGACAGTTAATATATTGTGGTGTGCTTTTATAATAAGTCGGTTCAGAAAGTGCATGTGTACATATCTCAAATAAATTGTAAAGCAAAGATTATTTAACTTTACTGGGAATATCATCCTTTGAGGATAATTGTGTGCGTAGTAAGTATCCTGATATATTATTATTAGCACCGCGTCTTACTACCCGTTCGGGTTATACGCACCTACGCTAATGTGTAACGGTAGGGTGATTGTGGGATGAAAAGGAGGACCTACAGTTTAACGTGGGATCCGAACCACGGTGGAGGCCTGGCATTCCCCACATTCCCAAGTTGTGATTAATATACGTCTTGTCAGAGCTGAAGGAAGGGTTTGGTAATCAGATAAATCAGTGCTGGGATAGAGGATTGAACCTCGGACCCCCAGCGAAGAAGTCCAAAACCTTACCCCAAGACCACCAGGTCACCCTATCCTAATATAAATTACCTGAGTGGGCATAGGTATATTAAAATTTTAAAAAAAAGGTTATGAAAAATCTTAAAATATATATATATATATGACTATACTAAAATTCGGGTGGTTTCTCATTAATATCAACATGAGAGAAAGTAGACAAAAAAGGGCCTATGGGGATCGAACGTGGACATCATGGACGTAGTATATGTATCAGAGATCAAGGCCATGGACAAGCCACACACACCCCCTACCTTTCCTTACCCCTCACCTTTGCCACATTTTATCATTTGTCTCGTGATTTTACTCCGCTAAACCCTTCGAGAAAGAGAAAGAGACGCAAGTAATGAAAGTACTCCTCAAGATTTTCCAGGTAGCTCATTAGCCGGGGATTGTTGTCTCACGTAAGGTCAAGAGCTACCCGATGGAGCTACCTACCCTCAAGATAACGAGTTGTCTTCTTGTCACGCTAATTTTATACACTTTTATTTCACGTCTTTTCTTTTTTTTTTCTCCGACATTTTTATGCGAGCAACTAGCGCTCGAGTGGTCATCAAAGAAGTCTTGGTAATTATCTACGGTGAGATAATTATCCACCTATTGTTTGTTTTCAGGCATTATTTGGATTTTCTTTTAAAGTGTAAACTTTATATTTGAGTTTAAAATATATATTTTATATTAAACAAGTGTGATTACAGTAGAAAAATGAAAAATCACAGTTGAGACAGAATAGTAAGACCATTAATTAATTAATTTAAGAATTCCTAACAATTATTGAGATAAATGTTCACGTCAACTCACCCTGAAGGCTAGCAAACTTAACTTGACAGATTACATGCGGTGCTGTGCACCGTATTATTTATTTTTATAAGTATTAAAAGACTAACTTAAAACATTTTTATTTAATCAGATCAAACTAATTGAATATTGATTTTTTTTTATATAGTTTTAAAGTTTTGAGTCGTCCTATGATTTTTTTTTTTTTTNTTTTTTAGGATTATCTGGACTTCTGATGACCCGTTTCGGTGTTCTCGTGGTAAAAGTTGCCAGTCTCACATTAAATTTGCTGCCAATAACAGGGAGATTGGGGTTTGATACAGCTATGGTGTACTGAAGAGTTTTTCCCTAAATGGTTTTCCACTCACTCTCACTTGTTCTCTCTCTCTCCACTAAAATGCGGGAGAGTTTCCTTTAAATTCAATTTACTATTTTCCCTTGCACATTAGTGCATAGTAATACGTAGGCCAGACTTCTGTGCTGCTGGCCAGGGTTCAATTCTCGGTCCCGGCAAATATTTATATGATTACCAAACCCTTCCTTCACCTCTGACAAGACATCTTGTGAATGTGGGGAATGCCAGGCCTCCGCCGTGGTTCGGATTCCACGTTAAACTGTAGGTCCTCCATTTTCACAATCACCCTACCATTACACATTAGCGTAAGAACGTATAACCCGAACGGATAGTAAGACGCGGTGCTAGTAATAATAATAATAATAATAATAATAATACCTAGGCGTATAACCCGAACGGCATATCACGTGGTTCTTAAAATAAAATAACTTTTTTCTTACAGTTGCTAAATAATTGCTGCCACTAATTTGGAATGTACATGAATTACTATACTATTATGTAGAGGTTGATAATATACAAGTTATGGTATATTTTATATTACTGTTTTATTTAATTTTTTCTCTAAGATGTTTATAAAGTTTAATTTATGTATATATAAGTTCATCCTCCACTATAATGTTGAAAACTTTACGAACAAACTATTGTATGTAAACAACTGTTAGACCTTACTCTTCGTGTACTCTTTTTTTGTTTTATCTTCAGAACCTTGTGAATTAAAAATTTTCTTCTTTGGTCTAATGATAACGTTTTGTATAATGAATCGAAATTAGCTCTGCTTGGTTTTTACTCATATTTTCACCCTACCTCCTTCCTACACCTTCTACCCTGTCACCCCCTATCGTTCTTTCTCGCTCTCTGGGGTATTTCAACAACTTACTCGAGTCATTAGGAAACTGTCCCCCCTTTTACCCCCACCGTCCTTCTTCAACTAAAAATATATATTCCCTCCTTCAACCCCAAAAGCCACGCTCCTTATATTTTCTCTAAAGCAACTTCCTCATTTTATCCAATCCCTCGGCATCAAAATTAATGTGGCCACCCTTCTCCCTCTATAACGCCCCTTCCCACCATCTCTACTAAGATAAAATAATCCCCCGCTGTGAATTTTATTAATGTGGGACTAATGTCTGCCTTTTGCTCCACTTGCTCAGCTGATTATTCCAGAAGTAATAAGCTACCTTGGTCCCTTTATGAGTTCTCATTAATTTTGAGCTGAGAAAGGCTCCTTATGATTTGCAGAAAGTAATTTGAATCGAATCACATAGTTAAATGTATTTATATATTTAATGAAATAAAAATTCTCTAGTCTTGATTAGCTGATAAGTTTATTGTTAGCTACAGATATATCAAATTATGACAATAAATTAGGTAATTAGAGGCGATGTTTTTGAAACAATTATTATTGGATAATGAAGGAGTAAATTTAGGTATTTAATTTAGTTTTTCTTTAAAATAAAGTATTTCTGGCTATTTCTGTTAAGATTTTGTATCTCCTCTCATTGTATGAAACCTATAGTTCTAACCTTTATTCCAAATAATTTGTATAGTTAAAAGTATATAATTCACAATTATTATAATCTCTTTTCTTAACACTAACTTTTCTGTATAACCTGTAAAGGAAGTCAGACGTGGTGATAAATAATAATAATACTAATTTGTTTATTTTCAAAGGTGGGAAATATTTTTTTTATAAAAGGTTTTTCGTCTTATAAATGCATTTTTCTTTATCTGAAACTGCTTAAGACAATTCTAAAATAAACTACTACAAATATTATGAAATATTTTTTAAAATTTTAAATGATTATTTATTTTTGTTACGTTATAATTTTTTATTTTTGTTACGTTATAATTTTTAATGTGATTTCTGTACATTTTTTTAATAAGTCATTCTCAAAAGGAAGGTAACAGAATCTGTAATTTGTTTAGTGGTTTTAAAGGTCTAAAAAGCTTATGAAAGTAATCGGAACCTTATTGTGTGGTTATTGTGTTCTTTGAACTATTTGTACTTAACCTAAGTTCGATCATAGAGAAATAATTGATTTTAAACAGTTTGTTCTAATTTAAGGTTACTCGATTAAAAAAAATACTGAAAAATGTTAACAAGTGTGTAATTTTAAGCTAAAAATAGCGATTCAATTATTTAAAATCATTATAGTTCACGAGCTATACTGGGTCAAACTTGCAATTTTAAGCTTTTCGCGTATCGTTAAGTGTGCTACATGTGAGAGCTCTGAGAAGCATTGTAGATGAAATCCCCGATTATTTATTAAGTGGGGGTGACCTGGTGGTCTAGGGGTAAGGTGTCAGACTTCTATGCTGGCGGCCGGGGTTCAATCCTCGGTCCCGGCAAAGATTTATCTGATTACCAAACCCTTCCTTCACCTCTGACAAGACATCTTGTGAATGTGAGGAATGCCAGGCCTCCACCGTGGTTCGGATTCCACGTTAAACTGTAGGTCCTTCATTTCATCTCACAATCACCCTACAATTGCACATTTGCATAAGTGCGTATAACCCGAACGGGTAGTAAGACGCGGTGCTAATAATAATAATAATAATATTTATTAAGTGGTTTGATTTTTTAAAATCTTTTCACCAAAATCTAGGTGAAAGATCTTTCAAGTTAAAAAGTAATAGTTTTAATTTAAACGTCGTTTAAAAATGTGTGATCACTTAGAACAATCTCATATTATGTTAAAATATGTTGTGGTGAATCTATCACAACATGAATTTATTTTATAGAAGAAGGCTAGATCATCATAATTATAAACCGTTTCCAGCCTGTGGCTGTGTCATTTTAACAAAATGTATGCATCTTCCTCTATCCCTCTACCATTCTTCCTTCTTTAATTGCTTCTACTCTTCCCCTCTTACTTGCACACATTCTGTTAGCTGCTTCTCCACTCATTTTTGGCCTCTATTGCGGTATTTTTACTACATACTACATTTCCATTATTTTCTTTGCCATCCTCTATTTCTGCGTCTTTCTTTCTCCACTATCTCATGTGTTCTATTTCCCCGATAACTTCATTCCTAATCTTGTTTCTTCTCGTGACAGCTAGCATGCTTCTCATAAACTTCGTTTTCATGGCCTCCACTTTCATAGTTTCTATTACATTCAATGTCTATGTTTCTGCTGAATGTGTGACAATGGTTACAAAGTGTGCCCTCTACAACACTTCCTTATACTTAAAGGACAATTTTAATCTCCAAAGCACGTCTATCAAACAGCTATAGAATTGTCCGCAAGAAGAAAAAATCTCTATTTCAAACCTTTTGCGTTAGTAACACAAGTACAAGCTTTAGCCTAATGCATCGTTTAGTTGTTGTTTTTTAATTTATACTTTAGCTTTTTAGAAACCTGCCTGGAAAATCATGAGGCATATACGTTTAAATAGTTATAATATCTACATTTTTATCAATATTATTATTATTATAAATATATCATCCACAAAACTAGAGCGATTAAATATACAGTTCAATTTTAACAGGATTGGCTTCGTTGGCTACAGATTCTAAGGCACTACCTTCGCATTATGGACTAGACTTAAAATGATGAGATAAAGGTTTGTATCTGGGTTGGGTGTATTGAGTGTTTTTCCAAAATTGGTTATCACTCTACCTCCACGCAAATGCGGATACACTTCCTTAATATATCCTTCCTAATCCCTAACATCGTCAGCGTAATTGTTACATAAGCGTATAGCCCAAACAGTTATTAAGATTCAGTGCTGAAAAAAGAAGAATTAAAAGGAAAGGACTTAAAGAAAATACATTGTATCTTTCACCTTCTCCAACTATAACCGCTAGAGGCTACAATATCCGGTTAGAGGGTGGGCGGAATCTATAAGTAATTTAATGGAACAAAAATAAGAACATTTGCAAGTTTAAGAAATATATTGAATTATTTATTCAAAGTAAGACAACAAAGGTAAACAAATAATACATGACCTCACAAGGCGAAATTAATAGTGTTGAAAAACATATAGATATTGTATAGACTGCGCTGCGCAGTACATTTGAGGATATATTTAACAATCCCAAAATAATAGGAGTCCTTGAAGATGACTAAGTTCGAAACAAAAGAGTTATATCATAAATTATTTATTCATACGAATTAGTCTGGAGGAGACCCGATAATTAAAAAAATCGTTAATAAAATAATAAAGATCTTAAAGAGCTCCTCTACACGGTTAACAAAGCGCGTGAATCACCCTTGTAAATTCAGACTATATCATTACATTTTAAGATTAAATTTAAATTCAAATATCTACTTTGAACAAAATAAATTACACAAAGGCTTGACTTCCCGACATAGTTCAAACTTCTGTGGGACTATTACTTCCACCACCTTTGAAGTAATCAAGAATATATCGACTTGTTAATATTTAATATTATAATAGAAAACAAAGTAATTATACATTACTAACCCATCTTGGTGGCGTAGTTGGCTAACGCGCTGGTCGTGTTGAGCTCGACTGCTGAGGACGGGGTGATCGAGGTTCGAATCTCGGTCGGGTGAACTGGGGGTGGTTTTTCCTAAATGGTTTTACACTCTCCCTCCATGAAAATTCGGGTTCACTTCCTCCAATTAAACCTTCCCAATTCCTAATCCATTAGAGTAATTAGTACTTAAAGCGTATAACCCGAACGGGCAGTAAGACGTGGTGCTAAATATTATTATTATTAATTATATATTCGAATACTGGTAAATTATCACTAAACGAATCGGAATTATTAAAGTTATAACTTATAAACCAACATACCAGTCCTTCACCGTGGTTCGGATTCAACGTTAAACTGTAGGTCCTCCATTTCATCTCACAATCACCCCACCATTACACATTAGCGTAAGTGTGTATAACCCGAACGGGTAGTAAGACGTGGTGCTAATAATAAAAATAATAATAATATAAACAAAAAAAAATAAATTACTTTAACCAAAATAAGTATATAAACTTGTATCTATTAACTAAACAAAAAATATCAAATGTTAAAGCTAAATCAATTATTGCTTACCACAAGTGAAATAAAATTTATATTTAGACTAAATACTCCACGTAAGAAAAAGTATCAAAAAGTGGCTACCTATTAATAAATCTAGATTTTACAGAGAGACTAACATCCAAGCGGCAAAAGTAAACATTAAGTGTTCCATAAAACAATTTTACTTTCCAAAATAAATCTTCTACTGAGAAATTGCTGATGCCTATACTGAACTATTTAATCAAATTATTAACTAAGTGCTCAAACACCCAAACCCATTATGTCTTTATATTTAATTATTTAAAAAAATATAAAGTTTATATTCTGTCATCCTGGAGCTGAACCATATTTTTACCCTAACGCCTAACTTTGATTGTTCTAATACAAAAGAAATATATAATAGCAATACGCAAATTGAAAGAGTGTGCTAGGTAAGTTAAAATTGCCAAAAAAGGGGAAAACATCAGCAATGCCCATGCAATATAGAACTGCGGGAAGTTCCCCACGGCCTACTTCAACAACAAATACCATTTAACCAGCACGTAACTATGCCTCAGAAAAGATCATCAAACAGACTTTGATTACCATGTGATGCCTAGGGATGAACGTAAAAAGGGAGTAAGAACAAAATTCATCATACTATGTTGTTTATTAAATACCAATAAAGAATAATTAAACCCTTGTTTATTTCAGTTAAATTTCCAAGTTTTAAGCCCTTTAATCTTAAACACATATTCTAAGTGTAAAGTTTGAAGTTAAAGTTCTCTACTCTTCAAAATAAACACAAGTGCAAAAGAAATGTAAACATTACCATTATATATTTCAACTTTAGTCAAGGTCCTAAGTTTTAATTCCATTAATCTTTGACACATATAGTTAGTGTAAACGTTTAAAGTTAAAGTTAGTTACTCTTTAAAATAAACACAAGTGCAAAAGAAATATAAATATTACCATTAGGTATTTCAATTTAGTTAAAGTCCTAAACTCTAAGTCCATTTATCTTTGACCCGTATACAAGTGAAAAAGTTCATAATGAAAGTTCCAAGTCTTAAGTCAATTGACATAAAAAATTGTTCCTAACTGCCGAAAGAGAATTTTGAAACATAGATGATTACGCCAAAAAGTAAATGTAACTTACATTGTTATTATCCTCTCCTTTGTTTCCACTAGCTATAACCAGTCAGTCCCTGAATAGTTCATCCTTCACACGGGCACTCTTTTATACGCTGAAGAACAGGTCATAGAAAGGGGAAAGAAGGGAGGAAACGAAAGAACCAGAACATGGTGGGGAACGACCCACAACCTTCTAGACGGCCGAGGAAACAAAACTTGGGCACTGGCGATGTCCTTTCCAATCGGAGACCAGGAGTGGGGGACGGCTGTTGTTGTTGAATGTTAGAATGGGCGCGTCTCTTACTACAGTTTGGGTGGTTGTCTGGTTCGTGCGGGTTGTTTCGGTGGGCCGGCCGGGCGTGTTGTAGAGCCAGCCGCTAGTGGAGTTGGTGCAATTGGGTAAGTCGGTTGTATTTCTTGTTCTTTGTAGTGTTGAGCTAGTGGCTAATGCTACAGAGCGACTATGTCCTAGTCCATACCAGGACCTCTAGTGATTGTGTCGGAATTAATAGTCAACCATGTTAGCTGAGCACCAGCTTTATATAGGTCTAGTTGATGGAACTAAGGGAGGGGGGGATCTTCATATTAAAAGTATAGTGCCACGTTGCGAACACGTGTTGGCAGCATGGTTCTCTTGTTAACAACAGTCATAATCCTGACACATCATTTCAGATCGTGCGAGGTTGTCTGTCAGTTGGCTAGGCCAATCAGCGTAGGCCTAGATCACTTCATACCAATGTCTCGTCGATCCACTTTTCCAAGGAGTGTCGGTCTACTTTTTTGAATTATTTGATGTGCACCAGTCGTGTGATTGTTGTTGGTCGAGACTATAAGGAGAATAAAGTGTTTTAAATCTTTGATTTTGCAGGATGTCTATATGTATTGCTAATGTTACGACATTATCATAAACAAAATAATGATGTTCATTTACTTATGAAAATAACTTTGAGAGTACTTTACATGGCTAATTTTTTCAATGTTCATCAATTCTCCTCAATCATTTGATAGAGGAAAATACTTATCATTGAAAGGTTGTAGTACTATTAAAAACACAATTCTTATATTTGAAATATATTTGTATAAAACAAATATTTTCTGAACTATTAGCCATTATATACACTTTTTAATTCAGGTCTTTCAAAATTAATTTGAATCCTGTGCTCTTTGGTAGACATTCGGTCTTTTTTCTATTTTTCTGTAACAGTGTTACTAGTTCTTAATGCCATAGAGTAAATAATAGTGTATATTATTTCCTTTGTGATATTTGGTGTATTGTTTCTACAACAATGCATAGGCCAACTTTTTCGTTTCACCAATATTACGAGTTCTTAGTAAATGTATATTTTAAAATAAAAGTGAAAGAAAGTTTTTGTGGTGCACCGTACCATTTATTAGTTTTATTTTAGTGTATTGCTAACATATTTAAAATGTGACGGCTCCAGATCACATTATTTGACATACCGGAAAGTTGATACAGTAGCATGTATAACAGTCTTTAATGGTAACTATTCTAAAAATTGGAATTCACATACATTTTAACAGTTCTAATTTAAATTATACATCTGGTTCCTTCACAAAATTTATATAAATATATAGTTGCTTGACCGCCAAGTTTAATTTTATGATCCATAATAAATAATTGCCTCAGACGCAAATGGATTCGTAGAACAAACAATAATCAGTCTCAAGACAATTGAAACGAGCTATACACTGTATTTTAATAACTACACGAAGCCTGAACAATATTACTCTAATTAGTAACAGACCAAACTAAACTTATTAATAGTTTACCCTTAAGAGCTTAAAATGAACTGTACCTTCTCTAGTCATTAATTAATAATTCATTTTGGCTTGAAATACTAGTAAGCACGCTAAGGCTTTGGTCAATTTAAACATTTAAAAAAGTTTATTTTTGCATTTGGGTATTTATTTCTCTGGATTAAATAATCAATAAAAACCATTATTATTTCATAGTTATATTAAAAAAAAATTGTATTTTGAAAAGATGAAATATATAGTTAAATGGGTTTAATAAATATTATTTAATACAAAAATTATAAATTGAATTAAAAAAATCTAAAACTAATTTGTTACAAAAATATAACAACTGTTTTAATAAAGAATTTGCACTATGAGTAAAATAAAATGTATTAGATTTTTGATTTTTTTTTTTTTAGTTTAATATACGGTTTTTAACTTTATAAATATCTATAAAATAGTCTTAATTCAGAGTCATATATATTTTTTTTTTAACAGTTGGACGGAGAGTATAAAAAAATAATTCTAAAGGGCGCATTACAACATATTAGCTTAGTTTTCAAATACAATTATATTAAAATTTAGTTAATAGCGATTCAAAATATTGACGACCAAAATTTGGTTAAGTTATAATATCGTTGGTGACCTGGCGGTCTTGGGGTAAGGTGTCAGACTTCTATGCTGGCGGCCGGGGTTCAATCCCCAGTCCCGGCACAGATTTATCTGATTACCAAACCCTTCCTTCGCCTCTGACAAGATATCTTGTGAATGTGGAGAATTCCAGGCCTCCACCGTGGTTCGGATTCCACGTTAAACTGGAAGTCCTTCATTTCATCTCACAGTCACCCTACTATTACACATTAGCGTAAGTGCGTATAACCCGAACGGGTAGTAAGACGCGGTGCTTATAATAATATAATATCGTTTATACATTGACTTTAAAATAATTATTTCAAAACATTTTTGTTTATTTATATATATATATATTAGCATAGCCTCTTACTATTTGTTCGATTTAAACACTTATATACTAACTTCGCTAGTGGTTTTAGGGATTTGGGAGGTAATATTTCTTTGGTGACAGGGAAAAAGAGCTTAAGTCAAAAAATGTAACTTGACCTATACTAGAATGTACAACTAAAAGAAAACCAATTTACTTATACTATAAAGTTAAAATGGAACTTTTCCGCCAATAAGGTTAAGTTCGACTTATATTACTTGTAACAAATGGTAGTTATGACCAAGGAGAATTTAAATATTGACTTATCTCATTTTGATCATTTTTTGACTTATACTCTTTTTCCCTTGCATAAAAGATTTATAGGAAGTGTACACTATGTGAAAAACTATTTTAGAAAAACCTCCCTCATTACATTTGAACCAGATTCGAACCTAGATCTCCCAGTCATTGGCTGTCATTTCTACTGCGAGAGTAGCGCCTCAAGTCATGCGGCCACCTTAGTGTTTTTTTAATAGTTATATCTGCTTTTCTTTTACAGTAGGTCTATTTTATATTCCTAGGACTTACTATTGTCATTTCTTCTTTTTTAATTTAATTCAAAATTATTTAAGTAATTTATTGAAAATGTCACCTTGAAATTGATTTTTTTTTTCCTGAGTTGGGTCAAGAATATTTTAAGTTTCCGTAAGAGTGTGTCCCATTATATGAATATTGAAACTACTTTTGTTTGTATTGGGATATGTTTGCTAATCTCTGTTTAAGGAGGTTAATTCAGATTAAAAATTGTGTAATTATACAAATCTATGTTCAATTAACTCATGATTGTCCTTAAATACTACTATTTATAACTACTGCGCTGGTTATGAGTGAATATTAAATTATTGTTTGTAGGTAGGCCTTTAGTTAGAATAGTACTAAGTTAAATTATATAAATATATTAATCATTAAGAGTAATGTATATTTTAATATATGTATTTTATTCTATAATTCTCGTCTATGCTAAATTATTCCAATTATAATATTTTCACTACTGTAGTCTTAAATTTTCTTCTTGTTAGTTGGAAAGTGCTTCCTCGGCGTCTTGCATAATTTAAGCAACTAAACATTTGCAGATAATTACCGTCAAGCAAATTAATCCTTGGGGGATTGTTACTGAGAGAATTTTAATAGCTGGTACTTTGCCCAGGTTGAACAACTTGTCTTTCATGAAGGTTTACTACTGGCACACTGACTGACTGACTGACTGACTGTCTCATGAGGGTTGGGCTGGATAACTGGTCGGGTTACTTTAATAATGTGATTTTATCATGTCCCACTTTTAAAATTCATATTTTTTTAAATATATAAAAATCATTGCAAATATAAATTGTACCTACATAATACACTAAAAATTAAAAATGCATGTGTACAGATTAACCTATTTTATATTTAACTAATTTTGATTTAGGCTATAAAACATATTTTTTACGTTAATTCTCTAGTATTTCCTGTGATTTTTAGGAGTAAAATAAATGCTTACACTATAAAATTCTTTTAATTTACTATGTTGAAATTTGAATAGTTAGTGAAATCTATCGAATCTTATCATACTAAATTGTAAAATTGGCTACATGTTTTAAAACATATCTCATCATTTTGTACTGAATTTCTTTAAAAACAGTTTTTTTAATATTGTTAAAGCGTTACCTAGAATTTTTTTTTAATGCTTAGCATTATATACAATTATTAAGTGTTCTAATATAGCTTTGATCCTATTTAATGTTTTACAACTCTCCTTCTGACCGCCATTTCCAAATCCTAGGATTAAAACTAACAAGTGAATTAACTCATTAAATGTCCGGCCAAACATTAAATCACATGGAAAATTTTATTAAAAACCTTTGAAAAAACAAGTCTTTTCAAATAATAAGCTTCGATGTCATATTAAATAAAGTATATAAAGAAAGAGTGGGTTTTGATTTTCTAAGAGCCAGGCGTTAATTTTATCGTTGAAGAATTGTTATAAGTGCTTCACTAAGTACACTTGATAGATTATTTTGCAGAATCTTTCTATTATATGATTTATTAGGTTTATATACATTTGTTAATGACTAGAGGAGTTATAATTTTACCTCAAGGATATTGTCTTGAATTGAGAGATCATACTTAATGCATAGAGCGTGTATTCTAGTTATAAGCACATATAGAGCATTTAACACCATCTATGCTAAATTGTAATCGAAAACTAACGATAAACATACTATTGTAATTCTATCACTTGCAAGATTTGGTGGCCACGTGGTCAAACGTGCTACTCTCGTATTGGACAGGAATGCCAAACACGGAGTCTCAGTTTTCGATCCCGGTCGGGTGCACTGAGGGTAGTTTGTACTAAATGGGTTTCCTTTCTAATTATACGCTAATGTGGGTGCATTTCCTCTCAATTAAGACTTCCTAAAACCCAACCCATTAGTGTAAATAGTACATAGGTATATAACCTGAACAGTAAGTAATATGCAGTGCTAAAAAAGGTGATTGTTAAACTGCTATGTGTAGAAAAGTATAAACTCTTTCAGGCTAATTTAATCAAGTTTGTCCGTGACGTAGAAGTTGAGGTTTTAGTCTCAGATGCGTGTACTTCAGCTTAAAGATATTTTGTCACACTCCTTCAACGAAGATTTGAACACCTTTCCTCGAAATAAGTCCTTACTCGTCTCTACCCCGATTGGTATATTTAATAAGAGTATAAGAGATAAATAATAAGTTATTTGTTAAATTTATTAAATATTTCTTCCAAACCCATAAAAAATATTCCTAAAATATCTTAAAGGTAACTGTTTTCCAGAGAGAGAGCTAGATGTTTATTTACTTTAATATCAGAACTTTAACATTTAACGTGAAAAGTTGTTTAAAATGATCTTAATTAATGTTTTAAAACAATTTTTAGATATAATAAAACCTAAAATGTTAGTATTTTTGACCCCTCAAGGAGATTTTGTCACTTTTTATTTAAGTTTCAATCCAAACTCTATTTTGAAATAGCAATGCTTAATCAATAGCGCGATATTTATGGTCGGTTCTGAACGAAATTCAGTGCCTTATATACACAAACCTTTTCAAAACTCATTTTTTTCCACTAAATACATTTAAGAATTGCAACGGTGGACAAGACGTCTAAAACTTTCAGACTAGCACGTCATTTTTAGCCTTTGATGGAGTGGGGTTAGGGTGGGGCAAGAAGAAAATGGGGGTTACAATTTTGGGCATGAATTCCAAACAAGATTGATTGAGAAAGGTGTCCCAAATGTGATTTTTACTGTGATTTTACAATCATTTCCCCCCCATTGTAGTATATATTTCACTTTTCTAAGCAACCCTAGGCTTATTTCTTCGAATCACTTAGACTAGATTATTTAAAGTTCTGGTGTAAAGCGAAACGCCAAGAACATTAATTGAATTTGGATCAGCATAAATGTTCAAATGAAAGGCAACACTTTAATAATTGAATCTACCTTGACTTTATTTTCGGTTCAAACAAGTTGATACAAAACCACGAAACACACATTAAACCACCCGTTGAAAATCTCAAAGTGCTTCTGTACCGTTTTACACACCATTCCTAAAGAGATCGTCAAACTTAATGGAATACATTGGCCCAAGGTTCCTCGCCAGCTTATCCTCTGTACGTCCTTTGATAGCAAATTGAAACCTATTTTGCAATTCCACTGATCTTCTCTTCTCTGGGAAACTATCTCTTTAAGTGGCAAAGACCCTCCCCAGCTAAGTGTTTCTTCTAACTCTCACCCCCTCTTCCCCCTTCTTACATTCTCCCCTACCCCCATAGAAAGTTTTAACACCTACTTAGATGTCTGTTGCTTCTTTAACGAAGTGAAAAAATTCTGTTGTGAAATAGAGGGGGTAGGGGGTGCACTTATTGTTTATAAAAACCCGAGCTTTAAAAAAAAAACATACACCAAATTTAGTGGAAACTGACACTTCCTTTAGTCATTAAAATAGGAATGTATTGCTCAC
>CABFOV010000659.1:33299-50009 GCA_902141375.1 Timema poppense
TATCTGATTACCAAACCCTTCCTTCACCTCTGACAAGACATCTTGTGAATGTGAGGAATGCCAGGCCTCCACCGTGGTTCGGATTCCACGTTAAACTGTAGGTCCTCCATTTCATATCACAATCACCCTACCATTACACATTAGTGTAAGTGCGTATAACCCGAACGGGTAGTAAGACGCGGTGCTAATAATAATAATAATAATAATAATAATAATAATAATATTTAGCTATAAATAACCTGATTTTTTGGCCGCATAGTCTAAGGCTCTACATCACAATAGACAAGACTGTGATGACAGGTAGATTTTTGTTCAATTCCAGCCAGGAGTACCGAATGTCTTCACGCAAATTCAATCTTCCTATTCCATTGGCGTAATTAGTACACAACCGTTTAACTCAAACGGGTAGTAGGGCATGGCGCCAAAAAATACATAACATTTTTATTTCATTCAAAAATAGTTTCAAATATGCTGTATTTTTTGAACACAACCTTTTTTCTTTTAGTATTTATAAAGAATAAATACTTAAATTTTTTCCATTAAGAATTCCCTATGGAATGGTGTTATATTCTAAGGTTAAATTACAATAAGTTATTGTGTATATATATATATATAATAGTGTATAAAATAGTGTATAAAATAAGTAAAATTCTTTTCTAATATAAGGCCTAGTAATACTTCTGTTTTTATTACCTGAGTAGTTTATGGTTACTAAACAATTTATATTATAGGCATATACATAAAATATAGATTAATACGTAAATATTAAAAATATAGCACAATCAGCAATAAAAAAAACTTCTTTTCCAACAAATATAAAACATGTATTTGTATTTATTTATGTTTTACTTTTGACATCATGAAGTATAGACCATTAAACCTTATAACTTAATTTTAAAAGCATGCTTCTCTTTTTTTCTTGAGTGAGCTACCTAAACGAAAATCTACTTAGCTTTCCCCTCTCTCTCTCTCTCTATCTCTCTCTCCCCCTCCGTCCCCCAACTTCCTCTAAATATTGGTCCATTACGTTTATTTTTGAGACGTGTAACAAAGTGAGTGTGTCAAAACTCAAACAAAAGAATGTCAGGGCGTGTACCCGCTATTGCTGACAGAGGCTGGCTGGATTGCGTGACAAGAAAAAAAAACCAAATAAAAACAAACTATGGCTGTTTCCTGTGAATTCATCAACAACACTTTTAACTTCCATTTATTGTTTTCGTGTATTATAACATGAGTTACACCACACCTTCGATTAAACACGCTTAATTGTTTTGACAATACTTTGGTTCAGCTGCAGTTCATTGGGTTATTTTTCTAAACCTTACTTCAAAAGTGTATTATGAAGTAATATGAGATTGAACCCCTTAAATCCCATAATATTCTAGAGATTTGAGATTCGTAAAAATCTTAAAAATAAAAAATAAAGTATATCTATTACAAGACCTGATTTATTATCTGATTTAACATTATTCAAACAATAATAGGTAAAATGAATGATAAGCCTATAGGCTTTTATAGTTAAAAAATAACACAATAACAAAAAAGGACACGTTTGTAAGAATATAGTTTATTTACTAAAAAAGTGTTCTATTTGTAGCTAACCAGATATTTTCGTTTTTGTATTCCCTGTTTGACTTAAAAATAGCTATAGCTAAATCTTTTGAAATATATTATACTTTTTTTTTTTTTAGGTTGAATGACTACTGTTCTCTATGGAAGAAAGATAGTTTTAAAATATTTATTTTGGCTTTTACATATTCACCTCAATATTTTGAATGTTTTCTTAGAAAATTTCAGTCCCCTTGGGAGATTCTAAAATATACATTATTTAAAATTTAAGAAAATATATTACAACGGTTTATAAAACATTTAAACTAGTATGGAAGATCAACTTCAAAGCTAGTTTTTAAATATCGCTCTGGTCCTTATAGATCACTGTAATTTTCTAGAAATTAAAAATACATTTTAAAAATAGTTCAAAGGTGAGTTTCACAGCCTTAATTGTATACATGAAAGCTCTTAATTCTGTTTAGCATTATTTTTTAGTAGATAGTTTTGATTCTGTGAACCTTACTTAACATTTTTATTGTTATGAAACTGACTTCTAAAGTTTTTCATTGAGGTTTATTGATGTTTTTATAATGAATAATTAAAACTAAAATATTTACGGTGGTAGCTTTTTTATTAAAAATAACATTATTATAAAAGATACTCAAACAATGTTTATTTTAGAACAAAAGTTGGTGAATCAATTAAAGGTATTCCAACAAAAGACAATCTAAAGCTTTAAAATAATTCAAAACACTCTTAAAAACACCCTTAAATAATTACCCTGGAAATCGTTTGGATGTTTATAGCGCAATGAAGTCGTTACTCCATCCCTTTCCACCTTATTCATCCCATCTTTAACGAGACAGATTCGTGGTCTCTTTATTGGACTGTGTTCAGCGAAGATATATTCCATTTGAAGAGACCGGTTTGATGGAAATCATCTGCTTCCAATTTTAACTCTTGAGCGGTTATTTGAAATTACTCATGAGTGTCGGAGGTTATGGAGCTCTTTCAATGGTTCATACCCTTTGTCTTCGACACCGGTTTCTCATTGGCTCAGAAGAAATTGCGGGGACGACTTAGAGATGCCTGTCGCCAGGGTTGCCTCATAAAACGAGATTTACGTTGCAGGTAAATGAGACCCAAATTAAACTAATTCCCTCTAGTTGTAGATTATAACAAGCGTTATGGCTTAACACAATGCCTCTATGCCATCCCATTATTGTTTGATTTAAGAACCACAATTTTCTAGTGAAATAAAACAGATTAATATCTTTGTCTTGGTCTTCCGCTTAAGTGATATCCAAGGGCCGTATTTTAATGGCATGTCATCCTTTTCTTTTGGTGTCATACACCTAGCTCAGTTGATCTCTTGTATCTATACTGAGCTAAGGTTCCCGAGTTAGAATTCTGTCATGGTTGAAAAATTTGTCATTGGTGAAATTAGATTTCCTACTTTCACAGTGGTGAATTAACGGCCGGGGGCTGGGTGTTGTGTGTTTTCTTGATTTCAGTTAGCTTATAAGTCGTGTGTTGATATAATTAGTCAGTTTAGAAAGTGCACGCTAAATACCTTAAATAAATGAAAATATATTTTCGTACCTCGTAAACAAATAGTATTGGTGACAAGTTTTTTTCTAAATAAAATTAATCTTTTATAATATTTAAATAGCTTAGAATGCCCATTAATTCTAATAAAATTCTTTAAAATGTTGCCAAGTAAAATTCGTAATCGTCACAAAAGACTGCTGTTTTTTAAAATGGTTGTGAGCTTTAAATTATTTTAATATGGAAAGTAAGAGTGACCTGACGATCTAGGGGTAAGGTGTCAGACTTCTGTGCTGGGGGTCCGGGACTCAATCGTCGGTCCCGGCACAGATTTATCTGATTTCCAAACACTTCCTTCACCTCTGACAAGACATGTATTAATCACAACTGGTGAATGTGGAGGATGTCAGGCCTCCACAGTGGTTCGGATTCCACGTTAAACTGTAGATCCTTCATTTCATCTCACAATCACTTTACCATTACACATTAGCGGAAGTTCGTATAATCCAAACGGCTAGTAAGACCCGGTACTAATAATAATAATAATAATAATAATAATAATAATAATTTAAAAATTCTGATCATCATCTTCAGGTGTATGTGATGTTTTTTGTAGATAAATATTTTGGCAATATATTTCCATTTTGAAGTTTAGGTCATATTGTCGAATCATATTTAGAAATTTATTTTGAATAAGTATACTTTGTAATTATGTGAAAAATATTATTTAACCAGGACATTGTTGGATTGAAAAAAGTTTTTATATAAGATTATACACTTGCATTGTCGGAAAAACCTCATTCATTGAAACATACTGCTTATGCAACTAAGTTATAAACAGTTTTTTAGCGAGGGAATAGCTATTGCTTCTGAAGCAGATATTTTTTTAATAATTTTTAATATCTAGAAGTGTTTATTTAATCCTTTTCAATGCATTATACGTTTAAGTTTTCGTTTAAAAGTTATCGTTTTATTTATTTGTTTGAATTTATTGCGAGTTCTCATTCATATTAATTACTTAACTTCAACCCCTCTTAGAGATGAGCATTATGATCTTCAAAAAAATAACTTGATATTTTGATAAATGTCGACGTTTTAGCACCAACATTTTGAAAGTCTTATTGTTTTTTTCATTTAAAGTTGTACATCTGTGATTCTAAATGTAACTTAACCAGACTCTCATAAACTTGACGTGAAAATGTTGTAGTGAGCGCCAGAGCCACAGTGGCGCTAGTCAATCATTTTTTTAAATGGCGACTCCAAGCTAGCAAGCTCAGGTTGTTTGGTGGTACGCAGAAACAAAATTGGTCTTTCAGGCGGGGCAAAACTTCCACCGTGTCTTAAATAAAGACTGTCTAACTTTCAAGATGGTCAAGAAGTGCTGCGATTGGCTTTTGGTGACCAGTAGTGTGTAGAGAGGAAATGGTGGCGGAAATTACCACTTCTTTGAAGAGGCTGTAGAAAATGTGCGAAGATAATTCGAAAGAAAACCCCATAAATCAGTTAAGACAAGAAGCAAGAGAACTTGGAATAAAACGGCCAACGGTTGATTTCGGTTCTTCACCGCAAATTAGGCTTTCACGCCTATTAGAGACATCTGACAGGAAGTAGGCCTAAAACCAGACAACCGGCCAACACAACAGTCATTTGAAATCGCTATAATGAATTACATTAATGATAACATAAACTTTTCATCTCATATAAGATTTTTTTACAAGGCAATCTTTCACATTTCAGGGAAAGTGAATTGATATAATGTGAGAAATTGAGGTTAGAAAAATCTGAACGTAGTTTAAGAATAGGTGCAGGATAGTCCTAAATATTGATGTGTGGGGTGGTATCATGCTAAATCTGATTGTTTGACTGTTTATATTATCTGAATACACCGTCACTGGCATGATGTATCTACTGTAGAGGTGCTTCAAATCTTTGCCGTACCACAGATATCTGCCATGCAGCCAATCATAAATTTTCAACAGGATGGTGCCTCACCCCATTGGAGCTATGATGTAAGAGATTCCCTGAATAACACATTCTCCCACCGTTAAATTGGTCGTGATGGTTCAATTCCTTGTCCTTTGCATTCCTTCTGGCCATTGGATTACCTCTTAGGGGGTTATGTCAAAGACAAAGTGTACTCAACGAAAGTTACAAGAATAATGGATTCTAGACAACACACAACATATGACATAAGTTCTTGTCATAGTAGACATGTTTCAATAAAACATAACGTGAAATTGACTACTGAGTAGACATTCTTTGTGCCCCCAGAGGTGCACTGAACTAAACTCGGCTGAACTTAGTAAAACTTACAATGTTTTTGTTATCAATTCAATTTAATAATGGTTCTGTAAATATTTCCCTTTAAAACTGTATGTGTTTTAAAATGTTGTAATTTCATGGTAGACACCCTGAATATTACATTTTAGTGATAGGGCTAGAGCTTAGTGTCTAGGGCTTTCATAAAGTCCCTTGATGGGTTTTTGTAATTAAATATTCAAACCTAAAAATAAGGACAAAAAGAAACAATAACATCGATTTTGATTGAATTTTGTGTCAGGCATTGTTTATCATCACAAAAATAAATTACAGCTCTAGTTTTTCCATTAAAATGACCTTGAAGGCAGTTTAAATAATATCTCCGCAATCATGATATACGAGATAGCTTATCGTTATGAAGTTGTTGTATTGTTTAGATTTAAAATATTTTAATCTGGAATATATTTTTATAAAACTATAGTTTATGAGCTAAAGGCAAACATACACACTTTTTATGTAATATTTAGAAATATGAAATAGATTTTGATGCTTTTTGGTGAATAGAGATGTTACTCTTTTCTTGATGTGACTGTAACAATGTATATTATTTTATTTATGCCACTTGGTGGGAGATGCAACAGTTTATATTGTTTAATTTCACAAACTTTAAGAATTTTTAGAAATAGTTCATATTTTTAGATTAAAGAGAAAGAATGTTAGTGCGGTGAGGTGTACCATTTTTTTAAATTCATGGCTTTTTTAATTTCTCGCTAACTTACAGGTAGAGAAAGTGTTGTAATCGTCAGGAAAATTGAACTCAAGATTTTGATGAATCTTGACGTTTTGTGACACCCCGAATCCAAAAAAGTTGTTTTTGACTTTCCATCTGCCTGTCTATCTGTACCTAAAATTAGAGCCTAGCTTATTTTACCGATAAGGCTAAAACTTGGTATCTATGGTTTTAATAGTGTTACACCGAGGGGTTTTTGTAGTTTGATATCTACCCTAAAATAAAGGGTAATTTACTGAAGGGTGAAAATAGAAAAAATTGATTTTCTCAAAATTGACTAACGATTTAAATTAGTATTGGTATCTAGATGTTGATTAAGATTATAAATAAACCGGTTATTTTAATTTCACCATGAAAATTAATTTTAGGGCACTTTACAGAATCAGAAACTTTCGTATCTCCGCAACTATTTGAGATACTAAATAATTTTTTCATTTTAAAATTGTAGTACTATTAAAAATAAAAAACTTTTATATGAAATATAATTTTATAAATCCAACAGTTTCAGAGATATTGGCAAATATATTAATACAATTTTGTGAACTTTTATTGTAATGAGATACTACTTAAGTTTTAGCGCAATAATTCCCCAATGCCATAGAGTAATTAAATATAAGTTAGTATCTAAAAGTTTATGTTGATTTTCCTTAAACCTCTTAGGAGAAATGTTTGTACAACAATGATATATATCTATTTTAGACTCAATAGTCAATATTTACATTTTTATTGGCCAAAATTTATAAATGAGAAATTTAATAGCAATGCGATGGCATGAATATTTGCAACACCTAATAAAATGTCGAAAATTTTAACCGGAAGTTGAAATTTTAATACGAAGTGTTGACCCTTGTAAACCCAACATTGATCTTTTTTATCGGTCCAAACATACAATTGAGGAAATTAATTCTTTAAAAACAAAATTATAAAATTTAAAACAAGGGCTAGAAAAATATATACATAAGTAGTGTCTATAGAGCAATTTCTGATTGTGTTTGCTAGTGTATAATATTTCGTTTCACATATATTACGAGTTTTGAGTAAATATCTCTATTTTCAAACAATAGAGCGAGAATGTCCGTGCGGAGTTCCGTATAATTTATTTTTTAGAGTTTTGATGTGTTAATATCTAGGTGAATATTTCGAAATGTTTTGGCACCAAAGACTGGGTTCTAATAATACTACCATCATATAAAGTAATATATCTATTGAAGCAAAATTTCGAAGATAGATTTCGATATTTACTACTGTTAGCCTGTAAAAATATTGGGAGATAGAATAAGTATCAAAACTTTCCCTTGCGCCAGCGTAACCAGTCTAGAATCAAACACCAGAATTTTGTATGGGAATCAATCATTTTGCCATCATATAGATGGTGTCGTTTTGCTCCTTTGATATAAAATAAGTAACTATAAGCCCAATTTTTATTTTAAGAATGTCAACACTAATAGTTTTACAAAGGTATTACTATATAACATATCGCGTATTAGACCCTTAAATAGATTAAAACATAAATTTAGTGCTACCATATTTTTTTCCATTAGTCGATCAACTAATTAATATTATTTCTAAGTAATTAACTATGTATAGTAAGTTTTATATTTGCAATGTTTGTGAAATTATTAAAGTAATTATTATTGAATAGAATAATAAATTGATTAAAATACTATTATAATTAAACATACTGATATTTAAACTGATAAAGATCTTTTTATATTTAAAATACTTTGAACTAGTTCCTTTGGTTGAAACTTCCTTGTTAATCTGTCTAAAAGAAGCCTGTAATTAAATCTTAACCACAGTTTTATAAATTTATATATTGGGTTTATTCATATTAATATTATTATTATTTTAAAATAAGAAAAGCAGTTAATGAAATTCCTGAACTTATCTGTAATTTTAAAATAAAAAACACTACACATTCCGAAAATAATTTTTAAAAATCAAATGAATATTTACGACTCAGGAATGAGTTAACAAACAAACAACAAATAAACATTGATAAATCAGCAAATTAATAAAATGAATTGGGGAAGAATTCACTCCCCTTGTAATTTCCCTCTGTGTATAAATGAAATTCTCAAGTCTATTACTAGTAAGGAATACCAGAAACGTTTCTTGTTAAGATAGGGGAGACAGGATATTTAACCCAGCCATAGTTTACTGGTAAACCTCTCTTAATCTAGAAACTGGGAGTAATTTTCTTGTCACACAAATTTCCTGCGAGAGAGGAGGTATGTAAGTTTTGTAGATGAAATTAGAGCGAACTCAAGGTTCACTTGGTTTGGGTTAGTGTTGATCATCCAAAATATACTTTGTGTTACGAGTACCATATACTAGCAAGCGTCAAGAAGCTTTGAATGTAAACTTGTATTTTAAGTCATGTCAGAACATATACAGTGTAATACATTTACCTCAACTCTGCCACATACAATGTGATTAGATCTTGTACCGTTGAAGACTCAAGTTCTTTACTATTTTGTAATTTATATGGTTAAGACTCCTAATAAGTTTAGTTGAGGGATTAACATAACAAGTAAGTGTTCCTAACAATTTGACATACATTAAATACTTTATGATAAAAACTTAAGGCCTCCAAGGAGATATTTTTAGATAACATTCATATATATTGTATGTAATTTAATAGTAAAATGATATAATTAATAAGGGATTATTGTTAGAATACACTCATAGAACTTAAACTTAAGGTATCTACCCTGTAATTTATAATCTTCATTATATCACTTTTACAATTCTCTCTACTATTTGGAATACCTACGTTTCAAGAATATTTTAATTGAAATATAGTTGTTTTTTTCTTGCACAGCGTCTTGCTGTCCTTTCGGGTTATACGATTTTATACTAATTGCGCTAATGGTTTTAAGGATTAGGAAGTATATATTGATATGAAATGTTCCCGCATTTGTGTAGAGAGATAGTGGAAAAAATATCCTCAGTACACCCGACAAAGATTCGAAACTTGATCTCCCTTTCAATCTAGTCTATTGCAAGAGTAGCACGTTAGACCTTGCGGCCACCGAAGCGGATAGTTTTGGTATTAATTATTATAAATTATTATTTAAAGTCAAGGTGCGGTCTTTACTCAAGTGGAAGTGAATTATACATTACAAGTATATATGTAAATGCAAATTTAAAAATTATGTTATTTGAATGGATTAAATAAAACTCTTAAATAAGATATTTTAATTATTTTCTTTAAAATATGCACGCACTAACCGTCACTAAAATAAATTAAAGTGAGAGATTCGTAAAAATGTAGGTGTACTGGAAAGTTTGTAGATAAAGTTTTATTTACAAAGTAGAACTTGATTTAAAAGCCTTGTAACCACACGGCCTAAATTGGAAGGCGTGTTTGTATAATATTATGTGTTATGGATTGTGAGTGACAAAACGAGGGTTGCAAGTTTTTGTGAATAGTCTGTTAACAAATATAATAGAGGAATTGACCACATATACATTGCCAGCATTCCTTAGGTGAAAACCAGGCCAGAGGGCAGGATAAAAAGCAGTGTATCCAACCATCGGGGATGACTAATCAACATTGTAATCTAAGAGTCCCTCTACCCTATTCGGGACTACATGGGCTAGGACGCCAGTCTAGCAGTATTTATGGTAGAGGAATACCACTCGAGGCCAGGGTACTGGGGCTCGAAAACCATTTACGAATCACCTAGGAGTCGGACAGGCCATTGGTTATCCAGAGCAACATCTCGTTTTGTCACAAGCCTCCAAATATTCTTCATGTTCTTTAATTCATATATCACTATCAACATCACATTTGTACTAGAGGTAGAAGCACTAATAAGAATCTTAAAAAAAAAAAAATCAAGTCTTCGTCAATCACGAACGCATACTGTCATTACACAATCACCTCCTCCTACCCTCGGCCTCAGCACATCCTGACCGATTTTGGCCCACGATATAATTGTAGAGAAGGGGGGGAGGGGGTGACAGCCTATTATTTACACTACTGATATTGATGTGCAAATAAACTTATTTGAAAACTATATATTTCGTAAATTCATAGTTTAAATTTATTTATTAAAAAACTTGTTGTATTTGCTTTAGTATTGGTTTAGTTTACTGTATATTTAAAATGTGAAGTGATTTCTACTTGAAGAGATTTCCAGAGTTCCCCACAACCTATTCTCATATAATTATTTTTTTAATGAAAGCTTATAGAAAGAGGATACGCCAATAAAGTTAGTAATTCAAATGTATTCACTGTACAACAAAACAATTCGACAAAACAAAATAATCTCGCATATTACTAGCATCAGTGATTAAATCCCGACCTTCTTATTCAGTCAGAATAATGAAACTAGCCACGATTACAATCCGTAAGCTAGACTAAAGGAGCTTAAAATCTAGTCTACAATCCCATATGTTTCTATTTAGTCGTTTTTATTAAAATACAACTTTTAACATATTAATAAACACCCTCATTCTTTATTTATAAACTTACCTGGGAAATAGAATGCGTGTGAATGTTCCCCAATTTATCAGAGAAGAAGATAAAATTGTATAATATACTCCTGATGACAGTTATTATGAAAGGTTGAAAGAATAAAAGGAAAGGATGTCCAATTCATCGCTGTGAATTAATGTAATGCTCAAAGCTCATTCCATGCCTTCAAAAATGGTATGTAGGAAATATTTAATAATATTGTAATATTCACAGTTGTGAATTCTTATTTGGTTTCAAGTGTTTGGATAAGGTATGTCCTGTTTTCATTATCTGTTTCTGTGTTAAATACTGTAAGTAGATTTCCCAACATACTTTATCCAATGATGAGATGGGAGTTTTGAACATTATTATATCTATCTCATATTTTAAATTCGGGTTCTATCTTTATTAATAATTTTGTTTTAACAATTTTTCCTTTAAACATATTTAAGCCCTTCAGGTACTTTAAAAGTTAATGTATACTATCCTAGTAATTAAGTTAGATCAAAAATTAAATTATTACTATAGTCTATAGTGAATTCATCATCCATATATACGGTTTCCAGCGTGTGGCTGGGTAAGTTTAGTAAAATGCCTCAATGTTCCTATATCTTTCTACCATCCTTCCTCAAATTTATTCCATTCTTCTCCTATCTCTTAAATACTTAATGTTATCTTCTCCTCCCTTATCTTCCTTGGCCTCCCTTGCGGTCTTTTTCTTACATACTTCATTTCCAACATTTTATTTGGCATACTATCTTTTTTCATACTAATTACATGCCTATACTATTTCAGTCTTGGTTCCTCTAGTATCTCATGTACTCCCTGTACCCCCACTTTATTCTGGATAACTTCAGACCTAATCTTGTTTCTCCTCGTGACAATTAACATGCTCCTCACAAACTTTATTCCCATACCTCCACTTTCCTAGTCTCTCTTACATTCAATGTCCATGTTTCTGCACCTTAAGTGACAATGGTTACAAAGTACGCCCTGTACAACGCTTCCTTACACTTAAAGGACACTTCTCTATATCAAGTATCTTACGCAATTATATAACAACTCTCCCTGCTGTCCTCTTCTCATTAAATCCTCTTTGTTTCTACCTTTCCCCTCAATCACGCTTCAAATATATTTTATGAAATGTAATTTTCACAGCTCTATCCAACCTTATAGCTTTATTAGGTTTTACCCTCTTCCTTTTAATTACAATTACTTCACACTTTGCAATGCTAAATTATTATTCCATTCTTGTAGCTGTTCCTGTACTTTCTCTTACTTCCCCCTCATACCATCAGGTCATCAGCAAAAACCATGGCTTTGATTCTTTCCCTCCCCCCAAGTTTTCCAGCCACTTTGTTAATGACCATTTTCATTTCCATTACAAAATATTAGTGATGATGAAAGGACCAATATTGCACTATTCATAGATAATAACCATGATTTATTTGACTTAAGACGTCAGCGTTGCAGTATATGAAAACATTTAAAACTGTAAATGCATACGTAATTCGGCTTAGGTTTAAATAATGGGCAGTTCAAATTTTGCTAAAATTGTTTTACGATTTTGGCAGTAGTCGAAGAACAGAGAGACTTAGACTAAGTGACAAATGATCCAGTTAAGACCATCGCTTGACTCGACTAAATGTCTAGGTTCAGTGTTTCTTAAGTGTTCTTTTAATATCAGTTTGAATATATTGAAGTAATACCCTAATGTACAGTATCAACCAATATTTATCGAATCGTGTAAAAACCCAGAGTTATGAATAATTTTATCCGCCCCTCGTTCTACAATAGAGCGTTAACAATTCTTCCATATGAGCCGCACAAAACAATCAACCTATGCAACATCATGGTCCTTGTGTCCCCACTCCCCCTCGAATACAAACCGCCCCTCACCCAATGTTTGAACTGTCATGGTAGTGTGTCATGAATTACTTACAAGCTGGAGGGAGCTGTGATTCTGTACCTTTTCAATAACACCCTGGTGCCTCCATTCATCTTTGGCTCAGATTAATATTTTAACCGCACTGGTGTTTAGCTGTCAATGGAGCGATAGAACAGTACATGTGAATTAGAATGTGTGTGTGTGTGTGTGTGTGTGTGTGGATTGTTTGATATATTCGAGGCAAGTGTTTGGTTGGTGCGTTTCGATTGGTCGGGTCTGGATGGAAGCCGGCTAGTGACTTAGTTCTTGTAATAAGATGGTGCCCATATTGGTTGACGTCAGGTTAACTTGTTTGGAGGTAATTATGTCAGCAATTTCTTTCACTATAGTGTGTCGTTATTATATTATATACTATACTGTATTTTTATATTGACGTACTACTTAAATATTCATTGATTTGAAACACAATAAAGGTAAAATCTCAAGGTTAAAGACTATATTTGGGAATGGGTGAAAGTGTGAAAGATTAGGTATTATATCAGATTCCGCTAGTGGTAAATAAAAAACCACATTTTGTATGGATAAATATTTTGTGACTTTGATGTCACGATATCAAATTATTCAAACTCTACTTAATTTAACAGTAATAATTTAATACAGACCAAAATCAAGCTATAATATTATTAAACACCATTATTGACACTCCTTGAAAAGCATGGAAAGTGATGGATTCTGTAGATTACGATCATTCTGAATCGATTAATCTGTAAAAGGTGATACATAAGCAACAAATTGATCTTTACCTGAAAATATGTCTACAGTTTCTTTCAATATTTTGTATCTAGGCATCTTGAATAGATTGAATAGGAAATCAAATAGTTCAGTTATTCTAGTAGGTATGCCCGTTCAAGCTATCCGAATGACTAGACATACGCTCATGGGGTAGGAATAAGCACGGTAGAATTGTATAGGTAATGTATCCGCATTTGGGTGGTTGGCGGGAGGTAAACCATTTTTATGAACCTATATTAGTGCATCAGCCCAGGGTTTAATCCACCGTTTTACGGTGCACTGGTAAATGATAAAAGAACAGACTTTCATATTTGCTCCGTGATCATTGAGGTGGATCATAATTTAAAAATAAAATACCCTTTTTTCTCTTAGGAAAATTTATAATTGGGCCATAAGCTAACTGCAAAAGACGAATTAATTTAAAAAATATTTTTTTATTGCACCACACCTTACTACCCATTCGGGTTATACGCTTTAAAATCACTAAATTGATGTTTGGTAGCGGATATGATATAATGTTGTTCAACGGAGAATTATAGTATAAGTACAGGGGTCTGGCGTTGAAGTGGGAATGTAGAAAACGTGGGTTGAGAGCAGTATTTTGGTAGTTTTTGTATCAAAGTATTTATTTGTTAAAAATAAATCAAATATTTCTCCAGTAGAAGCATACCTTAATTTTCTTCACATGGTATTAAGTTTTCTTGAATATCTGACAAAGGTTTTGGGAATTTAATGACAAATATTTCTCATCATTTAAAGAATTCATCATCCAATACCGCTATGTTTATGACGGGTATTCAAAAATTGAGGATACTACCATGTGAAGAAAATTGAACTCCCCGTTTCTACTGAAGCAATATTTTATTTATATTGGCCGAAAAAATGCTTTTCGATAGAAATTGCCTTTAACTCACGTTCTATACATTTACTTATCAATCCATACCCGCTGAGTAAAAGTGTGGCCAACTATATGTACAGTCAACTACAAATGGTCAAAATACTAATAAAAACTCATTTAAAAGGGTGCCAACAATAGAAAATGAAAGTTACATATTTTTGTTCAAGAAGGCGGTACCATTGAAAGGCAGTGAACTGTTTAATGTTAATTGAAAAAAAAAATTCTTCACGATCTTATCTTTCTAGTGGTAGTCACGCACATCAGAGGACAATACCACACAAATAAATCTAAGAACGGGTTAAAAAAAGAGAGAAGTGGCGTGGGGCGTTGGTTGAGTGATGGTTTACATCCTGAACATAAGACTGTGGAGACACAAGGGGATTATGGGGCATTGGATGATAAGGGGAGTGGTAGGTAAAATAATATCAATATGAAAAGAAGTCGGCAGGTAGCTCACACAGACCTGTCATTCTTCTTTCGGGAAACTCGTCACTTTATTTTGAGACTAAATGTGGAAATAATTACATTCTAGGAATAAAACGTACTAGCTCCTTAAATGACAGAACCACAATATTTTTACTTTTAAATATATATATTTAATTAAGGTGGACTGTTGTCAGTTTTATATAAAAACTTTTTTTTTTTGCCTAAATAAATAAAATGTTGTTCTACTAAGGAGTTTAATTTTCTACACAAGGTGATATCAATAGTTATTGAATATCTGCCATTAGCATAGCAACATTGGATGAGAAATTATTTAAACGAAAAGAAAAGTTTGTAACCAAACTATAGAACAACCTTAACACACATTTAAGAACAATAATGGTCACAATGTGAAGAAAATATTGGGGCATTATTTGATTTATTTTTACCAAAGAAATATTTTTATATCAAAACTGTAAAAAACACTTCCCTTAACTCGCATCACCTTTTACCACACCTTAATGGATCTCTATGCATATTATGGACACAAAAATGAAGTTTGAACCTGCTTACTTCGTCGAGAAAATTCCACAATGTTATTGACCATATTAATTGGAGTGCGGACTAAGGTATCAGTCACGTATAAATCGGTTTACTGTTGACGGGAATATCTGATATCGAATCCGTATCTGGTATATCGAGGGCAATTTCATAAGTTTCCCATTCTATCTGTATTCAAATTGGGATCCATCTTATATAGATTCTACCTCTCTCATTCTTACCTTATTAGTGTAAATATTTGAATAGCTCGGACGGTTATTGATAGTTGTTGCTAAATACCAAACTAGCAGGGTTTTAGATAATACTTTAGAGTTACAGTAAAATATTAATAGGAGAGGCCTTTTGAAATAAACATATATTTTTTCTTAATGACCTAATCTATACAAATTTATTACTTTAATTTTATAATAATTGA
Source organism: Timema poppense (assembly GCA_902141375.1). Classification (NCBI taxonomy): domain Eukaryota; kingdom Metazoa; phylum Arthropoda; class Insecta; order Phasmatodea; family Timematidae; genus Timema; species Timema poppense. The sequence continues at coordinate 48,890 of CABFOV010000659.1, forward strand.
TATTCCCATTCAAGATTGGAAGCTGTAGAAAGATTTGTATGATGTATTAATACATGAAATTATATCTATTAGTTTCTCTAGCTAAAGTTCTTCCCATGAATTCTGGATAATTTCCTATAAAAGGCTTTATAATGGTATGCCTTCATTTAATTCACCAAACAAAAAAATGAAAGGAAAGTTTGGCTAAAATAAATTATATATTGCTCAAGTAGAACAATGTAGTTAAATTTTGTTCACATGTTGATATCAAGAGTTCCTGAATATCCATCATAAACATAGCAACATTTAATGATATACTTTTTTAAATGAACAGAAAAAGTTTTAATTAATCCTTGACAGATATTTAAGAAATTTTAATGTCACCATTTAAAGAAAATTAAATTTTATGTTTGTACTGGATCATTATTTAATTTTTTTAGCCAAAACATTTTTTTGCCATAACAATTGTAAAAACACTGGATTTTTATCGCATACGCTTCCATCCCACCTTAAGATGTCCAGACTTTTTTTTTAGCACTGTATCTTACTGCCGTTTCGGATGATACGCATATGTAAAAATAATTACGATACAGTGTTTGGGATTAAGGTTGAATTTAAAGTTAGTGTACCCGTATTTCCGTGAAGGGGGTGTAGAAAAACATTTATGACAAAACACCCTTGGTAACTTTGACCAAGGGGTGACCTGGTGGTCTAGGGGTAGGGTGTCAGACTTCTGTGCTGGAGGCCGGGGTTCAATCCTCGGTCCCGGCACAGATTTATCTGATTACCAAACCCTTCCTTCACCTCTGACAAGACATCTTGTGAATTTGGGGAATGCCAGGCCTCCACCATGGTTCGGATTCCACGTTAAACTGTAGGTCCCCCATTTCATCTCACAATCACCCTACTATTACACATTAGGGTAAGTGCGTACAACCCGAACGGTTAGTAAGACGCTGTGCTAATAATAATAATAACTTTGACCAAGATTGAACACCTGATCTCCTCATTATTGGTAGTCCATTCTATTTCGAAAGTGATACCATCAGGGCACCAAATCGTATACTAGACACTATTTTAATTCGGTGCGTTTTTGTTCAACATGTAACGTTTTACCACGTGATCCTGGCGGAAAGGTAAT
>CABFOV010000659.1:54234-93682 GCA_902141375.1 Timema poppense
GGGGGGGGGGGGGGGAGAGGATTCTCCAAAATCGGCTCTAATGATTTTGAATAAAATTCGTATTAAGGCGTTGATTAAGATTATAAATAAACTGGCTACTCTCATTTTCCCGCGAACATGAATTTTAGGGTACTTTACAGAAGCAGAAATGTCTGTATCTCGGCAACTATTTGAGATACTAAATAATTTATTATTGAAAAATTGTAATAATATTAGAGATAACAAATTTTTAAATGGAATATATAGTTATAAGACCAACAGTTTATGAGAAATTGGCAAATATATTAATACAATTTTGTGAGCTTTAGTTGTAAAAAGATATAACTTAAGTTTTAACACAATAATTCTCCAATACCATTGCGTAGTTAAATAAAAGTAAGTCTCTCAAAAAAATTATTATCTTTCCTTAAACCCATTAGGAGAAAGGTTTGTACAACAATGATCTATCTCCATTTTAGAATCAATAGTTAATATACATTTTTTATTGGTCAAAATTTGTAGAAGAGGAATTTAATAGCAGTTGGATGACACGAATATGTGCAACACCTAATAAAATGCCGAAAGTCTTAACCGGAAATATAAATTTTTATTCAAAGTGTTGCCCTTTGTGTACCCAATGTCGATCTTTTTTTATCGGTCCAAACATAAAATGAGGACATTCATTCTTTAAAAATAAAATTATAAAATTTAAAACCGGGACTCGAAAAATATTTAACGTAAATATAGTGTAAGCTATGCTTGGGTTTCCTAGTGTATATTATTTCATTTCACACATATTACGAGTTTTAAGTAAATATCTCAACTTTTAAACAATAGAGCGAGAAAGTCCGTGTGGAGTTCCGTAACATTTATTTTAAATATAAAAGTATAAACTATAATTTGTTCTGTCTTATATCTTTTCTTCTTTTCGGATAGGATTAATTTTTTAGACAGGATTAATAGAAAATGAATGGGGCCCAGAAGAATATTATTACCCCCTATAAAATTCCACTAAGAGGCTCTGTCCCAGTCTTTGGTAGTCCAGTCTTGCGAGAGTAATGCTTTAGACCATGCAGCCACCAAAGTGGGCGAACTAAATAGGACACTAACTATGGTTTAGTATATTAAGTGAAAGGAATAATTTGTCAGAAAAATAACTTACCGTGAACATTATTCCTTAATTTTCTTACGAATGGGAGGGCTGTGTTGGTGTACGAGGTTCAATCCTTGTTCCCGAAACAGATTTATATGATTACCAAACCCTTCCTTCCCCTCTGACAAGACGTGTATTAATCACAACTTGTGAATGTGTGGAGTGTCTAGCCTCCACCGTGGTTCGGATTCCACGTTAAACTGTAGGTCCTCCATTTCATCTCGCAATAACCCTACACATTACACATTAGCGTAAGTGCGTATAACCCGAACGGTTAGTAAGACGCGGTGCTAATAATAATAATCTTACGAATGGGACTTTGGAACCTTTTAGAAAATACTAATATTTATTTTGCAGTCAAATTTGATAACATTTTACTCTATAACTAGGATAATTTTGCAGGTACCGTTAATATATTTTAAAATAAATAGCTGCATATCCCATAAATACATGTGTGAACACGTGAAAGTAGATCTAGAAACATTTTTAGCTGCTGTTAAATATGTTCATTCAAAAGAAAATGTGAGAGTAGATTTCTTTAAGGATGCCACTACTTTTAGTTAGGAAGTTAACTCGATTTTTTAATCATGGTGTTTGTTATTAGATTTAGTTTTTTTTTTTAACTAGGTTGGTTAGGAGGGAATAAACAACATAAATATCTTTTAAAAACACATAAAAAAGTTTTTACGCTTTTATACGTTTTTTTTTTTTTTTTTTTTTTTGTTTTTCCTTTTTTTGTATTTTTTTTNCACGAAAGCTCATTTATGTTTTATGTTTTAGCTTCTCCATCGTCAAAGCGAGGCCACCCTCTATCCAAACCGCAATCTTCAAAGAAGCATATCTCAGCATTCAAGGCGAAATGAAGCTCTCGCGTGCTTAGCAACGTTTCCCTCCATCTTGTAAATGAAAATAAAGTAAGCTCAGATAATAAAGCGAGATAACTTCTAACTAAAGTCAAGAATAGATAACAAAAGGTGCATTATTCGTACAGTTCTAAAGAGTAATGGTCGCGTTTTGCTTAACCGACAAATTTTATGTTAAATCATTCATGAAGATTTTCTTTTTTAAATATTTGAATTTGAAATCAATTAAAACTACGCTTAGAGACATATATCTCCTGCTAAGTTGAATTCAATATGCCCACAGAACTTAACACAAGACGGAACCAAGCTATATTGCATTCTAAGCCTGATGTTCTGAGGCTGGCTTTACACGTGTGATTTATCGCTGTGGTTTTCACACTGTATCTCTATTATAATGACGTTATTTTTATTACTATTATTATTAGCACCGCGTCTTACTAACCGTTTGGTTTATACGCACTTACTCTAATGTGTAATGGTAGGGTGATTGTGAGATGAAATGGAGGACCTACAGTTTAACGTGGGATACGAAACCACGGTGGAGGCTTGGTATTCCCCACATTCACAAGTTTTGATTAATACACGTCTTGTCAGAAGGGAAGGAAGGGTTTGGCGATCAGATAAATATATGCTGGGACCGAGGATTGAACCTCCGGACCCTTAGCACAGAAGTCCGACACCTTGCCCCTAGACCACCAGGTCACCCTCTAATGAAATTAAACTTCATTTAAACAGTCTACGTCACCTCTACACCATAGAGTAAGCTGTAAAAAAGCTTTGTGTCGATCGCAAGGCTGTAGAGAAGTTCAAATCATTACTTTTCTCTCATAACTTGTGACACGTGTTTGATATTATTAACTCAAGTGGTTTTGAGAGGGCATAATAAAATATATTAATTATTGAAACCTTTGTAATCGTGTTTAGGGAGAGCTGTAACTCCTAGATTAAAAACACCTTTGTACAATTTTCTGGAATTAAGGTCTTGACCTCTCTGTCACCTGCAAGCCAAACAAGATGAAAATTACACCTTTGTTTTCGTGCGGGCTTTGATTGGGAAATATCTCTAAATATATATTATGTTATGTTGTATAAGGATTTGGTGACCTGGCAGTCTAGGGGTAAGGTGTCAGACTTCTGTGCTGGCGGCCGGGGTTCAATCCTCGGTCCCGGCACAGATATATCTGATTACCAAACCCTTCCTTCACCTCTGACAAGACATCTTGTGAATGTGGGGAATGCCAGGCCTCCACCGTGGTTCGGATTCCACGTTAAACTGTAGGTCCTCCATTTCATCTCACAATCACCCTACCATTACACATTAGCGTAAGTGCGTATAACCCGAACGGGTAGTAAGATGCGGTGCTAATAATAATAATAATAATAATAATAATAATAATAATAATAATAATGTATAAGGATTCCTGTAAATTACCCGTGTAAAATCTATACATTTTATAAAATATATCACATTTCCATCAATGACTTACTTTTGTGTATCGTGTGTATCTTTTAGTTCAGTCGTCCGCATATTTTAGCTCGGCGATTCTTAACCGGGGGCCTGCGGCCCTCTGGGGGGCCACAAAATATTCATTTTTTACTACTAAAAATATAATTTGAAATGTTTTTGCTTATTACTGAAGTTAATTATTTTAAAATGTTACGTTTTGGAAGAAATAATTCGATGATTACAGGCATGTACATAAGGTAAACTCTCGATTTTATGGTGTAATGGAGGGGAGGGGAAGCATGGATAATAGAATCACATATAGTACACATAGTTCCCATCTGTTTAACATCGCCATTCAAAATTTGCTGCCCTTTTTTTCTACTTATTTATGTGAGAATGGATTTTTCACAATGGTAAATATTAAAATGATGCAGCGAAATCTACTCCGAATCGACTTATGCATGCGAGTAATACATTCGAAACGAGAATAGACTGATAAGTGGAAAGTTTTCAACAGTAAGAGTCCCAATAAATACATTTAAGTAAGTTAATATTGTTTTTTATTAGTTTATTTTTATGATTAGTGAAATAATAGATTCCTATTTTAGAATAAACCTTAATGATTAATATATTAGTAAAAACTAGGTGGCAGAGAAAATATTTTAGGATATTAAGGGGGCCAAGGGTAGTTAAAGTTAAGAACCACTGTTTTAACTAATGTAATAGGAAGAAGAGTGGTATAAATCAGAGAAATTATGCTAGAATTTGTGTGGAGGATTAGATAAATATTCGGTAAGGCTCCCCATCAGTTAATCTGGAAAGGATTCGAAACATGATCTCCGCGTCATCAATCGTACAATCTACTGCGAGAGCGATGTCTCATTTCAAGCATGTCAAACTTGCGGCCCTGTCGCTGGCTTTGTGCACCCCGTGGACCGTGGGTCTAACAAACACACAATACGGCTTTTTTCTTATTTTTATAAGCGCTGCAGAAGAAATACAAAATTTGAAAATGTGATTTTTGGGAATTTTGAATAATTTAAGGGATTTGAGGCTGATCTACCAAATCTAAAATATTTCTTCTACACGAATTTATTCACCAGATATGTGAAATTTTTGGCACTACACCCGCATTATAAAAAGTTGTTTTTCCACATGGAAAGGGACCAAACTGTTTACAGTTAAGTATTTGCCGACTATTATGAGAGTGAATTTGGCACAAGATTAAAAGATAGACAACACAATAATGCTGCATATAAGGGTTTCTAAATTTTTAATTCAAATAGATCAGATTTCTTCTATTATTTTACATAGGTTTCTTCTTGTAAAATATGTTGAAATGAATTTTACTAAAAAAAATGACAATAGTGATTTTTTTTTTCAAACGCAGACCCCTTAGTATTTTTTATTTTTAAATTGGTCTCCTTCGGATATACGAGTTTGATACGCCTGCGTTAATCCATTAATCTACTGATGTGGATAAGGGGATGAATAATGAGATAAGCCCAATAGTACACCAGCCAAACACATAGAAGTCATTCAGAAATATTTCCCTTGTCACTTTCTGTTAATAGCAGTCATCCATGATAGATCAATCACTAATAAGATGTGAAAAACTATGTTGACGGATGCAAAGCTTTATTTTGAATATAAAGGTCAATTTCAAGGTCTAATAGGGTCGATTAAGGTAAAAATTGATAATTTTGTGTATTGTATGGATTCACTGTAGATTTAGTAGCTCTAGTCAATAAAACTAAGTTATATACAATGTTTATGTATGGAATCTTTTTAATTAACATCTAAAATATCATAGTATATGTAAATGTATAGCCGAATGACACACACAAATTCGATTTCCTTGAAATCTATTTCAGTGTAGAATCAAGCGAGCTTAGCAATCCAATGTACAATACTATGAAATTAATGGTGCCGCGCTTTGGGTGTCAATTGTTACACTATGTAATCAATCACCCCTCTTTGGGCGTCAATTGAAACACTACGGATTAATTCCCTGATATAAGAATGATGTGATGATGTTTAGGTTGTCTATAGCTCCGTGATCGAGCGCCTATCATCACTGTACGGAAAAGATACCGTTTAACCAGCTGTCTATAGCTCCGTGTTCGAGCACTAATTAAATCGGTATATTAATAAAATTGAAGAAAGAGAATTGTTGGTGGCTGTTTATTCACACACGGTTTATTTAAATGACACCTGTTAATTACGTATACATATTCCAATTAAATGTTTTATATCACTGCACACTTGTGATATTAATGTAACTTATTTTATACTATGTTAGACTGACTGCCAGTGTGTGGCGCTGACTGACTTGTGCGTGGGTGGGATGTCAGTGTAAATGTTTGGATCCCGGAGATGCCTTAAACATACGCACATTGGTTTATATATGACATACCCCTTGGCTTTTTCTCCCCTCATCAACAGTGTAAAAACCAACTAATACAAAGAGTCCTGGTGACAGGTTTTGTGAAGACTAGCTTCTTATTGGTATAGGGGAATATGCGTCTTCTGTCAAATAGGCCCTCCTAAGTTGTTCCTTTTAACAGGAAGTGACGCAGTTGTTCTTTTAACAAGAAAGATGCTATAAAAATATTGTTTAGTGGTGTAATCCTTTTCCCATCGTTTCTGAAAAGCGCGTGTTTCTTCATGGATGAATCTTAAAAGGATACTCTACATATATTACTTTAAATAAAAATTACCTTCATCCATGACTTTTTACATAACTTAGATTAATCTAAACCAATATAATTACAAATGTGTTAATTTTAACTCATTTTTACAGTTTTTAAATAATTATTAATCAATTTAAGATCTATTCAGCCATGGGAAATGAAGACGACTGATTCTGAGATTATTGTGATGACAAAGGGTTGCAGTGGTAGATGGCATCACATCTACACCCGAAAGTACACTTGAGATGTTTTATGAAACATGAACAGTGGGATGTGCTGCACTTCAACCTACATTTGCAAGTGACAAACTCCAGACATGAATCGGGAATTTGGGAAGCCTTGTCCATACTGGTTTCAAACAACTTAATTTATTCTTCCAAGCCATAGAATCTATGGGATATATAAGTTAAAATCTATATGCTCCTTGCTTCCCTTTAGCCATATTTTGGCCTGGCTATTTGCACGTGAAGTGTGAATCTCCAGTGCATCTTTTATTGGGGGTATTAATTCAAGAGCCTTTTTCGCCATATTGGAGTGGAGAAACCGGCTATGGTCGATGGTTCGTTGTTCTGGTGTTCCATATAAATGACACATGAACATTTTGATTGAGTCAAGATTTCCATCAAGTTTAATACCATTTACAAGACATAGGTATTTCTTAAAGTTTTTTCAACAGGTCTTCTTATCATAACCTTTTAAGGCTTATGTATCACAATCTGTAAGAGCATGAAAATTGAGCTGTTTAACCTTCACAGGTTGAGGTAGTCTTTGAGATACTGGATGTAAAGGGTAGCATTTTCGTTTTTTAGCTGTTCCAACAATCATCCACAATTCAGGAGCCTTTGCAAATAAAAATTTCAACAGTATCAACATCACATCAGTAGCATGCCTGTAGATAACAATAACTCTTTCGTATCCTCTGTCAACAGCTTCACATGAATGCAGAATCAACCTGGTATCAGCCTCTTCATGGTTTTATCTAAGCATGACATATTGTCTCCTTATTGATTTGGCATGTGTTTCATAAAAGGTTTCACCTCCTGTTACCAACTCGTATTGTAATAATAGATTCTACCCGCCTCGCTGGCGTAGTTGGCTAACGCGCTTGTCGTGTTGAGCTCGACTGCTGAGGACGGGGAGATCGAGGTTCGAATCTCGGTCGGGTGAACTGGGGGTTGTTTTTCCTAAATGGTTTTACACTCTCCCTCCACGCAAATGCGGGCTCACTTCCTCTAATTCAACCTTCCAAATTCCTAATCCATTAGAGTAATTAGTACTTAAAGCGTATAACCCGAACGGGTAGTAAGACGCGGTGCTAAATATTATTATTATTAATAATAGATTCTTACCTTTATGCATTTTAAACTCTGATAGGGAGAGGGAAAGATCAGCCATATTTTCATCTAATGCAATGAATAGTGCTAAAATTTCTGGAAGGGGAATTCCCTCCATCAACGATCTTGCAAATTGGCTTATTCTTGCCTAATCTGCTTAGCCTGAATAAATGCAGGCCCATCAATCATCACACATATTCTCACATCAGAATCTTCCACGTATGTTGGAAGTCCAGTCATAAAAATAATGCAAGTTCTGCTTTTGGTGTTGCGTTCATCTTACCTCCTGGCCTAGCTAATGACAATGGGATTGGATACAGTTATTGCTTTAATACATTCATAATTTCAACATTCATACTGGCAGTTACAGCATTAAGCAGTCGCTGAAGTAATTTTCTCTTATCTTGTATAGTTTTCTGTTTTATCTGTATAATTACTGCCTTGTAGAGATCAACACTTATATACTTTTTAAGTATGATATGAAAACCAACAGTTTCCTTTAGAGGTATTTCATTAACATTGGAGACAACTTGCTTTTTTTACGTTCTTGAACTGTTAAAAGATCACAGTTTAGTTCACTTGATGCAGCATCCCTGGTTGCTAATGATAACAGAGACAAGTCGTTATTATCTGAGTAGATATCACTATCATCTCCGTCAGCCATGACACTGTCCTGTTAAAGGACATTAAATTACGGACACTGGATTCATGACCATGATTGGATCATTTACGTGTTGATACACGTGTTACACACAAGGAAAAATGTGGAAAACATAAAATAAAAGAGTTATCACTAATCGGATTGGTAAATTAGCTTGATTACGGACATGAAAAATGTTTTGGAGAAAATTGGATATTGGTGGGTCTTTTGGCTATATATTTACATGTAACATGACACTTTAGATGTTGATTGAAAAGTTTCCCTAAACCTACGTTGTATCGAAATTAGTTTCATAGAATAGATAAACTAATTTTACAAAATATATGCATAACAAAAAATTATCCGTTTGACTTTATTTTACCCTATTTGACCTTGAAATTGACCTTTAAATTAAAAATCATGCTTGTCATCTACCCACACCGTTTTCCTCATCCAATGTGTGAGTGATATATCATGGATGCCTGCTATTAACAGAAAATGCCGATGATTTTTGTGTGTGTACAAGAAAACAGTCAGTTACAAAAAGTAAACATTTTCCTTATCACCTACTTGAGTCAAACCAAGGCCATCCCTGTATAATGATGATTGAGCTCTAAAACACACTGAATACAGAGACCAGTAATATGATGGTATGATGTTGATATACCCTTTATTTCAAGTTTAATTAGACAATTTGTGTCATCCAGGTTTGTTTGTAACATGTCCTAATTAAACTATAATTAAACTATATTAAATGGAGCTATCTACAATGGCATACAGTTTGAAAACTTATTTTATTTTCCATCCCACTCAGATTAAAAGACTAATAAACAACGCTCTGACGTAGCTAGAAACGTAACTCTAGCGAGAAAAAGCCGAATAAGTAATAATTATCTTTAGAAATGGTGTCCGCCCCCCGTCTCTTGGGTTTTAAATTTGCAGCGCATGGCTAAGGGTACGCTCATAAAATAAAATAAGTTATTATAACTCAGTAGCACTGTATTTATGTAACCTTTATTTTAACCTTATTATCACTGGATGATCATGTCAAGCGAATACTCGCGTTTGTGTTACCTTCTCTATCTCTGTTTCTCATTTTACTATTTGCTTTCTCTCACTCTAAATATATTCACCGGACTGTTAAGAGTTAAAAGCGCTTGGCTGAATTCGTATCCCTATGGGCTACCATAGAAGTTACAGTGTAAATGTTTAGTGAACTGCTTCCAAAGTATTTTTCTTTTCTACTTTTTTTCACCCCTAACTTCACCCTTTAACCCCCAACCCCTGAAAGTACCCCTCACACAAACTCTGACTCCCCCATTAGAGTTTTTTTTTTCATCTACCGTGTGACGAGGAATTAAATGTGCTCGATGAAATTTCCACACGAAGAAAATAAATAGCGTAGCTGACGTTTCGTGTGAAATACTTACCCACGCGATAGCAACGTAAACATAGGCTTAGCCAGCTTTCGTGTATTGTTGTGAGTAAAACTCTACTCATTCATCTCTAATCCAAACGAGATAAAGCTAGAGATTAACACATTCTGTAGTGGTGGCTTGTGGCCTTCTAGGTAAGAGAAGGTGCTGGGTTAGTAACTATTACATAAAAACATAAAGCCATCAAAAGTATGTTGAGGGTCAAGTTGGGGGATTAAATGTATTTCAAAATACTAAAGCCATATGTATGACTGCAATGGAATAAGATAATTTTTAATAAAACATGTTTAGGTCATTGAACCTCATGGGAAGTGTATTTGTACGGATTTTGATTCCAATTTTTCTTTCGCCATGATTTTTTAAGTCGCTACGGGAAAATTACTCTAGTGTATTAGGAATGAGAAAAGTTAATTCAGAGTTAGTGTACCCGCATTTGCCTGGAGGTATAGTAGGAAACCATTGGGAGAGAACCATTCTTATCCAACCCGATGATTATTCGAAACCCGGTCACTCCGTCATCGACAGTCCAGTATATTACGAGAATAATGATTAAATAACTAGTTTAGGAGTATGAAGAGGCTATGTTAGTGAGTTTTAAAGTTGATTTAAATAAAAAAATTAAAATTACTATTAGGGAAGTTTTTATATGATAGTATAATAAACTGATTTTTTTAATTAGTCTAAAACTATACTATACTATTTTGAGAAAGCAAATATGATTGTGTAATCTCATTTATTTTTCTGTGGTTCCATGTGCGGACCACCTGGCACACAAACAGGATCCACAGTTTGAGAACCACTGCTGTAGAATATTGATGTAGCTACTTGCAATCCACACTTCTCATCCTATTAACTTGAGAGAGATATATTGAGTATTATGGCTATTTCAGATAATCCATCATTAATCTGCTTTTGTAAAATCACCGCTTCAAACTACTTAGCATGAGAGAGGCTATTAGGATTATGGTATGTACCTTTAGTAAACTCCGAATCATTGATTATATATCTACTATTTATAGATTATATGTTTAACCATCCTTTGAACAATTTTGGATGAAATTATTTATATCTAACATAACTTTTATCAAATCGTTGAATCAAATTGTTTAAGCTGCTGGTATATATCTTTTATCGTGATTTTCTATACCTAAAATATTATCTTTGTTTACTGATATTTAAGAAATAACTGCAAATAACGAAATGAAAAATATGATAATAGGTGGAAATCCTCCATAAGTCATAAAATTACAATAGATCACAACTAACGAAAATACACATTTCAGTTTACTCGACGGGGATTGAAACCTTGATCTCCCAATCATTGGCATTAGGGTATATTTCAAGTATGACGTCACCACTCGAACACCAAAGTAGGTAAGCCTTGCCATTAGCTCTTTGCGGTGTCCGACACATTAGCTCAGTCGATATAATCTTTAGCCACTTCCGTGGTCACATGTTCTAAGGCAACATTCTTGTGTTAGACTGGCCGGGTCGGGCGATGATGGAAAGACCGGGTTTTGAATCGCTATCGGAGCTACTGACGGTGTTTTTTTCATCAATTTTTTCCCACTCCCCTTCCACGCTAATTTGGGTAGACTACCTGTAAAATCCTTCCTTCCTCATCCCTACGCATTTAGAGTAATTAACATATTCGTACATCCTGAACAGGTGGTAAGACATGACGATTAAAAACGAAGATAGCATGTCAGTCTACTGACCATAAAGTCCTTTGTTCCATACCCTGCATAGCCTAACAATTTACAAATCGTTAAGTGTGGGTAATTTCTTTAGAGTGATTAATAGGGTGGGGTATAGGGAAAGCGAGAAAAGGCCAATGTCTTGCAGTTCTTGTCGCAAATCTTCTTCTGGCAAAAATAAATAAGAAATTGCTGTAGTACATAGATAATTTAATTTTCTTCACATGGTGATATCAACAGTTGATGAATATCTGTCATGAAAATACTGGCTTTAAATGAGAAACTTTTTATAATACGAAAAGAGAAAAAGCTGTCATTATATTCCGGGAAACCTTTTGGAGATATTTAGGAACTGCTGACTTCACCATGTGAAGAAAATTAAACTTTATGCTTGTACTGGGGAGATATTTAATTTTATTTGACTAAAATAATGTTTTATACAAGAAATGAAACCACACTACCTCCCCCCCCCCTTTTTTTTGCGTTCCTATATCCCCACCTTAAAAGCTGGTGGGCTCGGTACTGTATCTGCTATAAATTAAATTAAATTAAATTAAATTAAAACGTCATATTCTGATACAGTCAGCCGTCTCAAATAATACACGTTAGTTACAGTACCTAAAAAAAGTTGTTCTAGACTTATTCATAAAACAATATAAATTAAGACAATAACTTGGACGGCAACTTATCTCTCCTGTGTTAGCAGTTGAAACTACTTTCCACGACAATGAACTGACCAATCTTACATCATAACTAAATGAGTCCAATCAAATACCTTGTATATTTTGATAAGTATATTTTAAAATAAATTATATCTTTAGCTATATCTTATTTTATTAAATGAAAGGTCAATTTTTTCAGGCAAAAACGATATATTAAAAATTGAGGATTTGAACCTGGCAGTTTAAGATTATGATGAAAGCAACCTACAAACTTGGACAAAAATTCATGTTTGGAGTGAGTGAATTAATTTTTATCTTTTAGCCTAGGCCTACATTTCACACAAACAAAATATCATTGTATAAAAGAATTTCATGAAACGTTCAAACATTTAACTTTTTTTTTTAGCTGAAAACATATTTTGTACAATGTCATATTTCTTTAAACAAAATTACTCTCAGAAAGTTGCAGGTGAAGAGAAAGAGGTGCATCCATATTATCATTATTTTTTTAGCACCATTAGATACTGGCCGTTTGGGCTATACACCCATGTACTAACTATGCGAGTAATTGAGGAATTAGAAAGGTTATACATTTAAAGAAGTGTACCCACATTTTGGTGGATGGAAAGTGTGAAGGAAATCTACACTCAGTATACCCAACCATGAATCTAACCTTGGTTTCCCCCTCATCGGCTGTGTATTCTACTGCGAGAGTAGCGCCTTGGACCATAAGGCCACATAAACAGATTGTTTTATGTTGCTTTACTCACTAGACAAGCCCTGTCCCTCACGGTATTTATCCGGAGAGGGGAGTTATCTCTCAAACCGACAGTCTGACGTCAGATTTCGCAGTCCAGGCGATTCCAAATTAGGTGTTTCCGAGATTTTGTGCAAGACTCAAGCAATGTGCTAGAGACTCGCAACCCACACGTTTCAAAATTAGCGGTTCTGATTTGTCAATCCAAAGCAAGGCGTGACCCGGTCTCTGGGTTTAACTCTACTACAGACGTCAGGTAACTGCGCCATTAAGTCGCTAATAAATGAGTGGAGTGACACCTACATGCTTAGATATATTCTCGTTTTACGTGTGAGCACATGGTTCAACATATATTGGGACTCTGCGAAGGCTTAAAGTTTTAAATTAACTTTGCAGGAAGAGTTGAAAACATAGAAAGCGCACAAGAGGGAAAACATATCAAAAGCGCACCTAGACATGAATTAAAAGTGCACGAGGAAAAAAAAACCTGAATTACGTAGTAACATGGCAAACATCATGAGCCCACAGTGATGGTAAGAATGAGGAATCAGGTTCGCCCGAATAGCGCCAATCTACCTTGTTCAGGTACTTGACCGAAACCAAATTGTGCCAATGACCTAAAACTAACCCCCAAGACCAGACCCAACTTTTGCCAAAGGCACGCTGGGAAACCAACATGAACAAGAAAAGTGTAATTATGAGCACTTAAGCTCCTTTCAACCTTTTCATTCATAATAATGCATTTATATTTACAAACTAACAATCATAGCAATACATACATATGCAGTCGGAACTTCATATGTCCAAGTCAATGGTTCCATAAAAAATAACTATATTATCTCCTTTTATACATAATATTATATTGTATATTGTATTAAAAAATATTCCCTAATCAACGCACTCATTATAAGTGAACATGAATCACATTATATACAGGTTAGGTTTATAAATATAACTAAAAACCAACAAGAAAAATGTTTTTTACAAATCTTAAAGTAGTGAGCATGAATATTCGGTTATGGATGCTGTGAAAAACTGAACCTGATTTATAGAAGAGGAAGGCTACTTGAGAAAAGTTGTGAGGGTAGTGTGGTGTCGATACCACCACTCTAGGCAACTCTTAGGTGTCAAAATGAGTTTGACCAAATATTTCGTTTTTCCTCTTGCGACATCTCCGTTCGATATTTTCTCATTTGTTTTTCTTATACTATTGTCATTACGGGGAGGGAATCCTGATTATTCTTGAAAAAAATTAGTTATATATAATTGTTTTTAGATATAAACCGTTTTTCTATGTAATGTCACGGGGATTCACCAAAACTTTGACACAAAGGGTTTTGATACATGGGAGTTCGATATACGAAGGTCCCACTGTATATTTAAAAACTAACAAAACAAAATGTGTTCAAAAATTTATTTTAAAGAATACTATTATATGACTAATACAAAGTAATATCAAACAAAGAGTATCATATTGCACAAAGGCGTGCCTCAAAAAGCAAAGGCTAGGTTAAGTGGGGCAACAAGAGGATGTTAACATTGCTGTTTGTTTATCTCGGACCACCTCTTCTACCTCAACTGGACTTGGTGCAATTTGGGATCAGGGATTAGTGAACTTTTTTTTTTTAACTAACACTGATGGTCAAATTTCTGGCGCAATAAGCGCCCACCCAAGTTAACACGTTGAATGTAACTATCCAATATATAATTGGTGAACGGTAATAGCTTTTCATTATGAGATTATAGGTTAAGTTAGTTTAGTCTGATGTTAACAAGCGGTGCTGCCACATGAGGCTCGGAGACTACAAATAATGGGGCGTTTTTGATGCACCTGTCTTGTACACTTCTGAAATACTTCAAAGCAAATAAACAAATTTGCACCATGCTCTTTATGTAAATAGCCAATCAAGAGAGAGGACCAGTGACCTGGCGGTCTAGTGGTAAGGTGTCAGATTTCTATGCTGGCGGCCGGGGTTCAATCCTTGGTCCCGGCAAAGATTTATCTGATTACCAAACCCTTCCTTCACCTCTGACCAGACATCTTGTGAATGTGGGGAATGCCAGGCCTCCGCCGTGGTTCGGATTCCACGTTAAACTGTAGGTCCTCTATTTCATCTCACAATCACCCTACCAATACACATTAGCGTAAGTGTGTATAACCCAAACGGGTAGTAAGACGCGTTGCTAATAATAATAATAATAATAGTAATAATAAGAGAGAGGACCAATCACCCAAATTACGTGGACGTTCCGTTTCTTTTTCTTTGCTTGGTTTTATTTCAATAAACCTTAGAACAAACTCTTACGTTAGTGTCAGTCTAGTTTTTTTTAAAAAAAGGGTGTGTGTGGAGGTCATTTTTAATTTCGAAACGAGCTTGAAAAATGCAAATTAAAATCAAATATGAAAACATAAATAAGGTAATGGTTGTTGTCACGTAACACAGGTGCATCTAAATAAAGGTAAAGCTTAGAGAATCGTTTTTTAACCATTTTCAATTCATGGAACACTGAACAAAGCGCTAAAATGGTAGAAGCACAACTTGAATTAAGATTGTGTTTTAAAAGTTTAAATGGCTATAATTATTGTAGTTATTGTGCTATTTAAAAAAAATAAAGTTGAGCATAGATTTTAAAAGATTTATTTTTATCGCCAAATTTTTCTCACTCATATTTTTCTCTCGCTGTTGACTCTGTCTTAATTTGTTTAAAACTACGTTACAGATGTAATTAAATCACTAATCACCTGCTTTATTGGTAGATTGTAACGCGCGCATTAGACTGGACTGTCCATTACTGGGTGAGGGAGGGGGTTCAAATTCCAATCAGATGTGACTGCTTATATAATTTTTACAACCTATTTACACTCTCCCTCCACAAAAATGCCATTATAATCTTATTAAATTCTTAATTTCCTCATACGCTCCTCCATTGTGTTAATACATATATGGAATTGATGAGCTTAAGGGGGTGGTCCATACACGCACAAACGTACGCAAATGCACAAACAAAAATGAAGTACTGAAATAACCGAAAGAATAATAAAACAATTAATACCTACAATTCATTAATCATAAGAAGGGCCTTATATGACAAAAACGTGTCTTAATCTATTGTAATTAAAAGTATTCACGTCAAGTAATGTGCCAGATGTTATCTATATTAGATATTATCAAAAATTATAAAATAATCTTAATTATACAGTAACACTTTAATAAATTTCAGACACAAAATTTATACATGTGAAAATTGGACTGTAGTTTATATTTCATTAAGTCTTGGTTTTAATATCTGACAAAACAATTTGCTCATATGTTAGCGGACGTTATCTTGCAAATATTGGTAAAATGGCTGCCTTACCAACTGTTTGTTTTCCCTTAACCCCCCCGCCACCCCCTCCAACCAAAAATTCCCTAGACACCCATAGACCACTCCTCCCCCTCGTCCCCCTTACCTATTACACCCCCAAACTAAGACTCGCAACCATCATAAAGCTAAATTAAACCGGCACTAATGTAAGATTATCTGGGAGGTTAATGTAAGATTATCGCCTCAAGTTCATTCCCTGGAGCCACGCACCTTAGGGGTAGTTGGTGTAAACTTGCTGACCCCCTTTAACCTCACACACCCTCAACCACCAGCCCCACCTCCCTCATTAACTGGTTCACTCCCTCTCATTTCCGGAGAATAGGCCTACACGTGGCCAAGTCAAATATTTGCTCAAGTAGCAATAGGACTTGGATATTAACTTTTAATGTGTGGAATATATATATATATATATATTCAACTATATTGGTGGAACCACGTCTATTTATATCTGTCCAGACTGTCTTAAATTATTTATGTAGATGATTGCATTTACTTAAGGTGGGATGGAAGGGGGCGCAAGGAAAGGTCAGTGCTTTTGCAGTTTTAATGGCAAAAATTTGTTTTTACTATAATAAATCAAATATTGATCAAGTAGAATCAAAGAATTTAATTTTCTTCAAATGGTTACACAAACATTTCTTGAATAGCTGTCATGAGAATAGAGGCATTATATGAGAAACTTTTTAAATCAAGAGAAAAGGTTGTCACTAAATTCCAGCACATCCTTATCAGATATTCAAGAATTGTTGAGTGATGAGGTCGCCATGCAAAGAAAATTAAACTTTGTTTGTACTGTAGCAATATTTTATTTATTTTAGCAAAAAAAAAGTTTTGCCATAAAATCTGAAAAAACACTTGAGGTAGTTTACAGATGAGATGTTTTAGAAAATTCTTAATTTTTGATAGTAGTTCCAACGTTTTTGTTCAAAATTTGTATCTGTAGTTTGTGTGGTATGACTAATAACAATGTATAACTAAATGCTTATGTGGTGACAAATAATTTATGGGTATTTTATATAGTTCTGATTTTTCAAAAACATATATTTGAAAAATGTCCAAAACAACTTGGTTCCAAATAGGTATCTTTGGAATGATTAATATGACAATTAGCAGTGTCTATTTTTGGGGGGAGAAACGGGGGTTTAAACTGATTTATGGGTAGTTTACCGAAGGATATTTTTTCAAAAGCTGGAAATATTTTCAAAAATGACCCTAACAATTGGGTTTCAAATTGGTATCTTGGGAGTGAGTGATCATAACAAATAGCAGCATATATTTTAATTGTTTAAGTGATATATAAACAGTTATTATTGTTATTAACTAGATAATGTGTTGGGTATTTTTATAAGGAAAACATATTTAGGGTAGTTTACTAAAAATCAATTCCTGGAAATTATCTTCAAAGGCAGAATACACAATTTGAGAAAGTTTGTGTGCTTGTGTTACACTATTTATTTGTTAGTTAAACTGTGTGTTAAAAGTGTAAATGGATTATTGACGCGATCCAACTGGCTTGTGAGACAATCTGTGAGAGTACAACTAGTTTTGGATATACAGTAGTGTGCGAATTAATGTGAACACTGCTATTATTTTATACTTTTCACAGTTGGCAACACAATTATGCTATTTGTTACAGAAATATTGGTTAATATGCAGTAACTTTAAATCAGGCATTGCATTAGCACTTGAGTACATTTATAATTCGAGTATTTTGAGGTTATAATTGATCCTTTTCTGAGTTCAAGATTATTATTAACATCTGTAGGATTCTGTGCATTCTTTTACAGCTTTTTAAATATGGATGTCATGCCAAGAAAACAATAGAAGATTGTAATATTAAGTTTGAACACATCTTTTACACAAAAGGAGATGACAGCGAAGTGTTGTTTAAGTCTGGGGATGGTGAACAAAATTTTAAAACAAAAAAGAAAGACTGGGTCAATTTAAATGTAGTGAGTAGGAAAATGTGGACGCAAGAGGAAGACTACTGCACCAGTTGAAGCATTTTTAATCAGTAACAAAAATACCCATAAACAAGTTTTGATCTACAACGAGACTTATAAGATGCTAGTGTAAAAATGTATGACTCGACAGTACGAAGAAGGTTCAAAGGAAAGGGAAGAAAGGCCATCCGACCTCAGAAGAAACAACTTCTGACTACTCCTATAATGAATAAAAGGCTTCTGTTGGCCAAAAGATATATTATTTTGGAAGCAGAATATTGAAGAAAGGTGTTGTTTTCAGATGTGACAAACTTTTTAGTACAGGGAATGTGATCATGATACGTCAGAAAAAGTAACCATGAAAAACCTACGGCAGCCCATATTGATTAAACAGTCAAACGACCCCAAAATAAATGGTTCTGGGGCTGTTTATCCTATGAAGGCACCAAACCTCTTGTATCAATTGAAGGAAGGATAAATGGTCATAAATACAAGGAGTTACTTGAAGAAAAATTGCCAAGAGAGCTGTAAAATGTTTATCCCAATGGTTAAGCAATCTTTCAGCAAGATTCAGCCCCTTATCATAAATAAAATGTTATGATGAAGTATTTCAAAGACAATAATAGAACGTCCCGGGAATGGCCAGGGAACTCACCGGACATAGATCTTATTGAAAATTTGTAGGCCATTAGTAATTCCAGACATCGTAAGACAGATTGCACAATCAAAACAAAGATGATAGAAACAGTAATTCAAGTTTGGTTTCACGATGACTAAATCAAGGAAAACTGCGAAAATCTAATAGATTCCATTACCAAAACGACTTCAACAAGTTATTCAAGCCAAAGGGAAACATGCTTCATATTAAAACAAAATTACATGGCTCATATTATCTATTTTTAGTTTTACAGGATTTTTTGAAATTTCTCATTTCTGTTGACATCAATTTGCACACTACAGTAACATATAATTATTTAACTAGCTTGATTATTATAGTTAGTACTAACTATACAACTTATTGAGGGAGGGTGATTGGGGACGCGGGACCAACCCTTCATAGCTACATATTAATATTGTATATCAAAAGTGACAGCTACAAATAACATTACATGATCTATAAATACGTACAAATATTTATCAAATAGTATTTCTGTCAAATATGAAATATGTCCTATGAAAATTTTGCTGTATGAACATAAATCATGATGTGATAGACACCATAATTGGGTAAAATATGATGATAATGATTATGATAATGTCTGGTATGGACTACATCAATCATTATCTCAGTTTGTGAAAAGATTAGCCAATACTAATGTACTGTTTCCCAGAGGACACTCAAATGTACTAATCGTACATCAATTTTCGTAGAGGCTCTTTTCCACGTCCCTCTGAGATGAGGGGATGATATTAGTGAAATTAAGTGGTAGCTGAATGAATATCTTATCCTAAATTAACCCTATACAACCAACCCTTGGTGAGCATGGGAATCATTCCCCTTTCCATAAAAATTCCCAGATATTACCAGCCAATAATCCAGCCCGGGACCCTTAGTTTAATATCTAGGGCCTTTGACAAGAGGCAGGTTTTTGTTGAAAATGTAGTGTTGTGTCTCTGACTTTACCTGGTACAGTCCACGCCCTTATTATTAGTTCCAACTGGGGAACAGAGGTTCTTTTGGATGTGTTGTTAGCTACCTTACAACCCTCTTACTCCCCAAATGAACAGGTTATTTACTCTTCTCTTATGGGATACATTCTCACATACTATTTTCCTTGTTTTCAAACTATAAAGTCTAAGTATGGTGCAGTACCTTACGTGAGATTCAGTGTCGTTGTGTGGAGTATTGCTTAGGGAGGTAGAGCAAAGTTCAATTTACTTTAGCAAGAACTTAATCTGAGAGCTAGAAGTGCTACTATACCTCATTGTAAGCGTGGAATTTTTAAGTCTTATAAGACGTGGTGAAAAAAGAAAAAAAAAATACGTCCGTCAAATCATATAATATTTAGATTTCCCTTTATATTAATATATATATATATATATATGTGTGTGTGTTTAGGGTTGTATATAATGTGTGTGTTTGTGTATATGTAAAATCAGAACCTATAAAATGAAAAGAATATATAAACAAATTTCATCGATATAATATGTAATTTTGAAAAATGTGTTTTTTATCTTTATTTTTTAGTTATGTAAATTAAATAGGATATGTATGAACGGAAAGAATGAGGTTCATTATCTAGTTCATGTATACATCCATAATGGCCGACTCTCAATGGCTGCCCAGTGCACCGCGTTATATATCTAGCTAAAATTTTAATATTATGTATCGTCACACGAATTAAGGAATATGCACACAAATTCAATCTTTAATAGAAGTGACTGAAAAAATATCTTTATCAGATTTTATGACAGAGGGAGTGAACTTATATTTAAAGTAGTATATTAAAATAGTAAAATTTCATCAATAGTGCTCCCAATAGTTTTTTTTATTTATTTTCTAAAAAAACAATTATTTGACTGCAGTTTATATGTGCCCGTAAATGTACCTCTTCCCTGAGTAGAACTATTTCTCGCCAGTACCAACGAGTGTATAATATCATACATATTTGATAGCTCAAATAAGCAGCGAGCGGGGAATGATATACTGCTGGTGCCTGCCATTTTAACAAGCAATGCTCAGCCCAGCAACACTCAACATCACGAGTAAGCCTTTTTTGTGTGCATTTGTATAGGAGTAATATGAATTTAGGTAATCCTTATCATTGGTAATACACCGAAATAAATAATAATGACAATTTCAACACACTCTATATATATATATATATATAAATCAATAGCGTTTTCATACACATAATATAATAGTCTAATATCAGTATTTTCAACTCTAATCTAAATCGATATAATTCTCGTGTCAGATATTTTAATTCAATGAAATGGTTAAAAGAATTAAAGGCTTTATTGAAATTATGTTTTTATTACATCTTTAATGTATCTGAATTCTGTAACCATTATCATCATTTAAAAAATGAATTCAAAAAATGTTACTTGTAATTTTTTGTGTTCTTTAAATATTGTGTTAATATAAACAAGTCACTTTATCCATTATTTGAAAAAAA
Source organism: Timema poppense (assembly GCA_902141375.1). Taxonomy (NCBI): domain Eukaryota; kingdom Metazoa; phylum Arthropoda; class Insecta; order Phasmatodea; family Timematidae; genus Timema; species Timema poppense. The sequence goes on from CABFOV010000659.1 coordinate 75,324, forward strand.
ACCATATTTAAATAACTAATATCTAAAATATAAATATATTTAATACTTATATTTTCTTTTGAATATTTTAATGTAGTCTATATTAAATTATCATGATTGTAAAACATTTTTAAAATTCTAGATATGCAATAATTATTCTTAGTATTTTATTTATATTTTAATGCTTACAACCTATTGTATTTGTTTCCTATATTTTTTACAATATTATTAATAATTATTTTAAGAATTAATTTTAGCACCACGTCATACTAACTATTCTGGCTATATACGCTCATAGGTTAGGAGGAAATAAGATTGAGTTTAGAGTAAAAATAATAGCATTTCTTGTGGAGAGAGAGAGAACGCATGTAGGAAGAACATCCTAATGTTATCGAACCATGATCTCCCCGTAACCGGCAGTTTAGTCTATTGCAATAGTAGCGCCTTAGACCATGCATCCAACGAAGTGGGTGTTTATTAACTTGCCTATAGATCTATAATAATATACTTTTCATCTTTTATTTACACTTCAAGAAAGGGAAGTGATAGAATATTGAATAGCAAGCATAAAATAATAACATAAGATTATATATTATTAATTTTTAATGCAAATATTAATTGATTATTAAGTAAATTTTGTAAAAAATATTATTTAAAACTTGTTTTTAAAATTATACTTATTCGGAAATAAGTTGGAACTACAAATTGTTTCACATAAATCCTTTTTGCAATAATTCCAGGCTCCCTTTTAATGTTAGCTACTTTACTTTCTTCGTATTTAAAGGTACAGGAATAAGTATTCATCATAAGTCAGTATTTGATAGTGAAAGGAATTTCAATTTAAATGTAAATCGTATGGCATAATTGAAGTAAGCACTCTTTAAATAAAGGAAGAGTAAAAAGTACAATTAAAAACAATGGAAAAAGTTAGAATATATTTTTTGAGTGGTCGTAATTAAAAAAAAACTCTTGACTTAGTATGATTAAAAATAAAAAATAAAGTATTTAATATGTGATATTGAAGCGAAGAGTAAATGAGAAGTTCTACTTTTACAAATAAAGGTCACAGAAAAGGTCAAAATGCGGAGTAATTGACATTTTGTAAATGGCTCTACTTGATGGCCAAATGAAAACTCTGCTATGGTTGAACCATAAAGTGTTATTAGATTTAGAAGTGCCATGACGTAAATACTATATTTGAAAAATTCTCGCAATAAGCTAGAACCGTAAAAATGAGAAATTATAATGTTTAATATAGTATTGTGTCAACAAGTACTTAAAAATATATTGATTATTTGATATATTTTTAATGAAAAGAATCGTTCTAACATAAACATACTTGAGTAGTTCGATATGTACGTATCTTGGTGGGAAGAACAGTAGAAGTTAGTTACTAAATTAACTAAAATTATTTTATTATATTCACTCACAGAGTCGTTTTATATGAAGCCGTATTGTTTGATAAATATTATAAATACCTATAAAATAACACAAAAATGAAAGTAAAATGTAATGTTATGCAGGCCACAAATAAATATGTTTGAATTTTTTCTACCGTTCTTCCAAACAAAATCAGGCCATACGTATATAATATAAATGCATATGCAAATATCTACGTACCCACCCACTGTATATATGTATATACAAATACCTAAATGTGTCTGTCTTTCTGTACTCTCCATACGCCCCTATATGAACTCGGGAAACCTTAAACTTTGCACACTTATAGTATTTTACACGGGACAAAAATAACTATCCCATATTTTCAATTTTTACTTTATCGCTCTCGTACAGGTAGAGAAAGTATTGTTATTATATAAAAAAAAATTAAACTCGGGATTTTGATGAATCTCGACGTTTCATGACCCCCCGAATCCGAAAAAATTGTTTTAGAATGTCTGTCTGTACCTCCAATTAAAGCCTAAAATATTTTACCTATCGAGCTAAAATTTGGTATCTAAGGTTTTCATATGGTTGCCCCGAGGTATTTTTGGAATTTGATATCCAACCCTAAAATTAAGGGTTTTTTCTCTAAGGGTGAAAAGAGGAAAATTCTATTTTCTCAAAATCAGCTTTAACAATTTTGATTAAATTTCATTTCCAAACATTTATAAATATCCCAAACAAAATGGAAATTCTCAATATTTTGGCAATGTGTCTTTAAGGGGTCCGGTCTGATGCGTAAATTCTTATTATTTATCATATCTCCGTAACTCTTTGAGATATGAAATTACTTATCATTGCTAATATAGAGGGTTATTTACAATACAAATCTTTTAATTGAAACATATTTTTATAAAACAAATAACTCTATAGCTATACGCAAGTGGGTGATCTGGTGGTCAAGGGGTAAGGTGTCAGACCCCTGTGATGGGGGTCCGGGGTTCAATCCTTGGTCCCAGCACAGACTTATATGATTGTCAAAACCTTCCTTACCTCTGACAAGACTTGTATTAATCACAGCTTGTGAATGTGTGGAATGCCTGGCCTCCACCATGGTTCGGATCCCACGTTAAACTGTAGGTCCTCCATTTAATCTCACATTCACCCTAACATTACACATTAGCGTAAGTTTTTATATCTCGAACGGGTAGTATGATGCGGTGCTAATAGTATTAGTATACGCATATATATTTTAACTTTTCGAACACTAGATAAGTATTACGACTGTAAAAAAAATTAACTTTAAATGTTGATGGTTGTCGACGTCTTATGTATGACCCCCCGAACCTTAAAAAGTGATTTTTGCACTGTTGTCTTTCTTTGTGTGTATTTAACCCTAAAATTAAGAGTAGGTAGATTAATAAAAAGTGAAAAGAGAACAAATCGATTTCTTTTAAATCGGCTATAAGGATTTTTATTAAAATTCGTATCTAGGCGTTGACTAAGATCACAAATAAAATGGATATTTTCATTTTTCCATTAAAATGACTTTAAGAGTACTTTACAGAAGCTGAAATTTCCGTATCTCCACAACTATTTGAAATACTAAATAACTTATCATTGTAAAATTTGTAACCCAAACTCTATGGTTAGAGGGGTTCAAATACATATACAAACAAAATTAAATGTTATATAAAAAAAGGGAGATACATCTAATAGAAGTGCGCAGTGTGAATAACTTGTTTTTGTGTTAAACAAATGCTGGGTACACATCATGTGCCCAGCGCACGCAACTCACTCCTAGAAGCGGAAAATAATAAGGTGCACCTTCACAGTATGCCTAATATTACACGAAGAGGACGAAGACTTTGTAAAAAGGAGTTTGGATAATAAACATTACTAAACTTAGGGATAATATGACGTAACTACAATAGTAAATGATTTCAAGTCTTAAGAGCATTTAGGTTTAATTTTTGGCTAATTTTATTATAGAACAATGCATATATTTTGAAAGAATCTTAAAGTTCCTCATAGATGCAATAGTAGTCAAATGACCTTGACTAAGCTCAACAATAACAATCGATATCATTCAATAGAAAAAAATGTTTGATAAACATTTAATCTTTTTCCTTCTTCTAATATTTTATTAGATACCATGGAACAATTATGTGAATTTACTATCAACGCATGGCATTATTAACTTTGAGTAAGACAATCTCTAAGATTATAGAAGATTTCTCCAATAAAACACATTTCTGTACTCGTTGCGAAAATACAACATACTCATTAAATGTTTTAAAGTTCATTGTTAATACCTGAGAACAATAATACACAAAGAGTTACTAAATTGTGAATGTACAGGAATACTCAAGTTATCTAACCTTCCTCAGTAAATCATTACTTAGCTAATCCTGAAACACACTTACAAGTACGATAAATAAAATAATATATTGATCCCTGACTAGAGTAAAGCATAACTTTCCTTGCATTTGAACTTTGCCATCATGTTCTAAAAGAACTTTCTCACATATATATTTACTTAATTCATATTTGCAACGCCATTCTCAAGCGACATAAACAAAGTTAAATTGATTTGTATAACTGTCAAACTTTAATCACATTTGAAAAGTGCTGGCCTAGCGTTATAAAGAACATTCCCACATTAATGTTTACTAAACTCATATAATAACATAACTCGCAAGCAAAATAAATAAAGTTAAATTGACTGTTCTGCAAAAGAACAAAGATTTATACCAGAACTAAATAATATACATTTAAAAAAAAGGAATGACCGAAATGGAATTTTGAATAGTTTATAATATTTAGAGTTTACGCCAAAAAGAATTTCATCTTACATTATATTAATATGTCCTGGAAGCCTCTTGCTTCGTCCTACAGTGTCCAAGCCTAATCCAAGAGTAGTCTCTCACTCGGCAGACGCTTCTTTATATGGAGCACACTCGTCGAACAATCGAGAAGGCATTAACAAAAAGGTGGGTATCATTGAGATAAACATACGGGAAGGGGGAATGCGCGCGGCACTAGAAACGTCGATTTTCTTCTGGAAAGGAGTGGCAGTTACCACCCCTTCCTAGTATGTTCGTGTTGTTGATGTTGGGTGGAATTGAGCAGGGTGGTGGTCTCTAGCGGCGAGATACGGCACTTGGCTCGGCGCTGATAGTTGTTCGCGCTGTGTTGTTGTTACTAGACGTGTTATGAAGTCGAGGTGCCTGGCCTGGTCGGTGAGATTGGGTAAGTGTATTATGATTGACTTGCCCATTTTGCTTACTTGGAGCATAAAAGATACAAATTGTAGTACTATTAATAATAAGCATTTAATTGGAATATATATTTTTTTAAATCAATAGTTTCTGAGATATTAGAAAATATATTATTATTATTATTATTATTATTAGCACCGCGTCTTACTACTCGTTCGGGTTATACGCTTTAAGTACTAATTACGCTAATGGATTAGGAATTGGGAATGTTGAATTAGAGGAAGTGAACCCGCATTTGCGTGGAGGGAGAGTGGAAAACCATTTAGGAAAAACCACCCCCCAGTTCACCCGACCGAGATTTGAACCTCGATCTCCCCGTCCTCAGCAGTCGAGCTCAACACGACTAGCGCGTTAGCCAACTACGCCACAGAGGTGGGTCTTGGTGAAATTGATTGTAAAGATATACTAAAGTCTTAACGTAATAATTCTCTAATGCCATAGAGTAATTAAATTTAAGTCTCTCAAAAAGTTTGTTATTTTTCCTTAAACCTCTCAGGAGAAATGTTTGTACAACAATGATCTCTCTCCTTCATTTTAGACTCAATAGTCAATATTTACATTTTTTATTGGTCAAAATTGATAAATGAGGAATTTAATATCAATGCGATGACCTGAAAATATGCAAAACCTAACAAAATTTCGAAAATTTTAACCGGAAGATGAAATTTTAATACGAAGTGTTGACCTTTGGTGACTCAATATCTATTTTTTTTATTGGTTCAAACATACACATGAGGATTTTAATTACTTAAACATAAAATTATAAAATTTAAAACCAGGACACCCAAAAAAATGTTTTATATAAGCATATTGCAATTTATGTTCGGGGTTGCTAGTGTGTTATTTTGTTTCACAAATATTACGAGTTTTGAGTAGATATTTCAGTTTTTAAACAATAGAACGAGACATTCTGCGTGGAGTTCTGCACCATTTTGTTGTAGTTGGGGATGTGGGGCTTAAAAAATTCAGTAAAATAGACAATTTATTCCCAGAAGACCTAGGATGCTTAAATGTGCTCGGTAGTTAGCCCCTAACCCGGTAAGGTACGGTAATACTTGGTTACCAAGAATTCCCTTAGGTGGCGTTTAACTGGGAGGAAGGAATGATTTCAATAATTGAATGGTATGCTCTATTTTTTAACCATGTTCCTGTATTAATGGTTGTAACTTAGTTTCACAAATTTTATTACTTTTAAGTTGATGTCATCATTTATATATAAAGGAGAGGGAAAGTCTGTGTGGTACACAATATATTTTTTTTCTGTCTAGACAAAACATACTCTAACATACGCGTCTCTCATTCAAGCGGTTTCATTAGGCCCTATTTTTAACCAAGTTTTATTTCAAAACATCCTTTAGCTAGAATGACTGATATATTTACCTTTTTCAGCTTATCCTGAAAATAAATGTTAAATAATAAATTATTCAAGCTTAGTTAGCCTTTCGCTGATAGGCTTGTATACTAGCACATTAATACATATCTATAAATATGCTTCACACATAGATACATGTAAGTATGTATATGTAGCACATGGCTAGACCTACATATATATATAGTACTTACACATATACATATCCGTGTGTCCACACACACATACATGCATTAACACATAAATAAATAGACACGCATGTAAAGATAACAAAATTCATAAATCTTTAAATACCGGTAGATTAACAAATAATGTATATTATATATAAGTACGTACATTCAAAGTCCTATGAAATAAAGCCCCTCTCTACTACTTATAAATCAAAGTGTTTGTCTCTCTATATCTTAGCGTAAGATTTATGAAACCACTTTACCGATTGCTATGGATTTTTTTTATATTATGTGTATTTTAACCACAGGGGCTCAACGCCATTGATCATACGAACTAAATCAAATAAAAATTGACGTTTTTCAAAGATATGTCTTAAAGTGTATAATTATATAAATAATGTATAATTAATTATTTTCCTTTTTTAATCTAATCTCTAATCCCCAAGAGTAGTTTAACAGAATACATTCCATTAATAGAGGGATAGGTGACCTGGCGGTCTAGGGGTAAGGTGTCAAACTTCTGTGCTGGCGGCCGGGGTTCAATCCTCGGTCCCGGCATAGATTTATCTGATTACCAAACCCTTCCTTCTCCTCTGACAAGACGTGTATTAATCACAACTTGTGAAGGTGGGGAATGCCAGGCCTCCACCGTGGTTCGGATTCCACGTTAAACTGTAGGTCCTCCAATTCATCTCACAATCACCCTACCATTACACATTAGTGTAAGTGCGTATAAACCCGAATGGGTAGTAAGACGTGGTGCTAATAATAATAATAATAATAATAATCAATTAATAGATCCAAAGAGAAATCTTATTTTAGCTTAGAGTGTGTAATTTGAGATCACATATCCTTATATAGGATACTTTCTGTACCTAAATGTTCACTTCTAGAGAACTAATAAATAGATTTGAACGTTATATTTTTATATTATTTTGTAATTCGTTATTTGGTTCGTTAGTTGAAAAATTATTCATCGGGTCTAATTATATTCTTCACTATGTTTTAAATTACATTTGATATACCAAAATATAGATCAAGATGTATCTCAATAAAGCACTACTCAAACTATGGTATGATTTTTGTTGGAAGAACAGTTAAGAAAGTTCAAACATATTTATTTGCGACCAGCATTGATCAAATTTTAATATATTATTTGAGTTACTTTATAGCTATTGATAATATCTTTAAAACGTGAATGGTGCAAATAACATGACTTGATGTATTAATAAATTTAGAATTTTTTCTTGGAATCGTAGAAACTAACAGGTACTATTCTTCCTACAAAAATCATGGTATAGTTAATGGTTTCATAACTACAGTCTGTGTTTACTGTTGCAAAATGCAATCTTATCTCAGACAAAATAAGTAATAAGCTCTCTTGTTGTTTGAATAATTGTTTATTGCAACTTTTGCTTTTATCTTCTAGTATAAGAAACAGATAACATTGTTCCTGAAAGAAATGGTAAGAGTGTAAATAAGTTGAAAGTATTCACGGTTCCATGTTTGATTAAATAACTGTAAAAATGTTGTACTATATATAGTAGTTTACGTTCAAGTATTGTAGTTACTTCACTCTCATATTAGTCAAGGTTGGTTTTTTCATAATCATATATTAAAAGTAAGATTACCTATTTAATTTTTTTTATGAAATATTTAATATAAACTAAAATATATTTACAATTAAAATTAGTTTTTTTGAGAAAGATTTTATGAAAGTCCCCTTAAGTAGCATCATTTTATTAAATAATCACTTTAAACAATTTTGGTGTTAGTTTTTAATTATAAATGCTATTGTAATATATTTATGAGTAAAACTTCTTTTCCAGGTAACCTATTTAAAATGAACCTACCAATGGAGATTTCTTTGATGGAAATTGGGATTTTTATATCTCCCATTCTTCTTTATCTCTATTGGCGTAGCACCTCATGTTTTAGATATTGGAAATCCAAAGGAGTTCATCATCTCAAGCCTAATTTGATTTTTGGCAACACTTACGACTTGATATTTCAACGTGTCTCTCGATTTGATGTGTTTCGAAAACTTTATGAAGATCTGGATGGATATCGATACGGAGGTTTTTACCAGTCTAGAAATCCTGTTCTATTAGTTAGAGACCCTGAATTGATTAAACTCGTACTTACCAAAGATTTCTCTCATTTTATTGATCGCTTCACAGAACACCCGGTGAACGAATCGGATCTCTCTTCAAATCTCGTTCAATTAGGTGGTGACTCGTGGAAGTTTATGAGGTATAAGCTCAGTCCAGTATTTTCGTCAGCCAAAATGAAGTCTATGTTTGATTTAATTGTACAGTGTGCTTTAGACATGAGTACGAGTTTGCAAAGTTTCGCAGATGATCGCTTTTCTATAAACATGAACGAGGCCACTTCTCATTATCTGGTTGATGCCATAGGGACATGCATTTTAGGAATTCAGTTGAATACTATAAAGGATCCAAAATCTGAACATAGGGTTATGATCGCAAAGGCTTCAAAACTTTCCCTAGGTTTCTCTATTTGGAACTTTCTATTTAAAATGTCTACTACATTTAGGCTATCCGGAATGAACGATGAGGTGACAGCCTACATAAAGAAATTAGTGAAGAAAACTATAAAATATCGCGAAGAAAATGATGTGAATAGAAATGATTTCCTACAGCTTTTGATCAATTTAAAAAATGATGTTTTAGTGGATGACATATCAAAGGAAGACACGCATTTGAAATATAATGTGGATGGTGCTACAGATATCAAAAAATCTCCTTTAAGTAAGTAAAATATTTTATTTAAAAAATAAACTGTTATATTGAGTGATTATAAGTGCCGTGCGGCGGCTTTTAAGAAACCGTGCCAGGATAGTTTAAACTGTGTATACATATTGTTTTCATCAGCCAGTAAAAGCTTTATTAAAATTCTGGAAGTCAACCAATTTCTCGGTATATGAATATCAAATATCTGGGTCAAATGTAAGATTGATTGTCATCTGAATCTTTGCTATAAATATGGCAATAAGACACTCATTGTTCAGGTATCAATAAAAATAGATTTCGTAGGAGAGTTATCTAGTGGACAACCTATGAATGATTGGTCAAGTTAAGAATTCGTGGGCGAAAACAAAATACAGATACCGTTTTAACAAACTCTGACTGGAAATGCTACCTAGCACACCACCTAGTAAAATTAGTACTGCTAAACTATATGTTTTTGTCTGTATTTTCTTATCATGATTTTAAAACTCTTTGTAGAAGCACTAATTTAGCGTTGTAAAAAATAATTGTTTATACTATAGCTATTTTATTTAACTAAAGCAGTAAATTTAGACACCTAAAGGTGCTAGTAGTTTATAAAATAATTATAATCATAAGGTTATTACTTAATACATTACATACCACAAAATCACTATGGTAGATAATAAATATATGTTTGATTCTGGTTTTGCAGACATCACTGATAACCTGTTGGCTGCTCAGTGCTTTGTCTTCTACCTTGCTGGGTTCGAAACCTCAACTTCAGCAATAGGTTTTTGTCTTCATGAACTGGCTGTAAATCCAGATATTCAAGACCGTCTTGCAGAAGAAATTTGTACAATTCTCAGAGAACAAGACAACCAAATTACCTATGACCTAATAAATAAGATGAACTATCTAGATCAAGTAGTTAATGGTATGTCTAAACAGATTTATATACTTAATTTGTAAGGTCATTTATAAATATACGGGTGTGTGAAGCTTCTATATATCAAAGTACAATATAGAATTGCCTTCACTTTTATACCCTATAAAAACCTTCAATTTCCTCGCAACCTTTCGAAGGAAGAAGAAAACATTTATATATTTGAACAAATTTTAATTAGCTCAATAAATATGTCCTTTTTAAGCATACATTATTATATAAGAACCTCTACTAAACAGTATTTTAACACAGATTAGTGATTGATTAATTAATGACATTTTTATCTTAATATCTCTATGCTTACACTATATCAGCATAAAACAATATTTTGAGATTTATTTGTTTCTTTGAACTTTTTAATCATCCTCATTTATGTATTAAAATTGTTTCCAAATTAAATTATTCATTTTTATTTTCGGTATATTTTCGATTTATCCACTCAGCCATCTTGTTTAGATTTATTTATATACTTTATAGCTTTCTATTTGGAAACCATGCCACACTAGCACTGTGTTTATTGCATGGTACTATCTTTCTCTATAGTCAGCTTATAATATTTTACATAATGACGTAATTCTCCTTTGTTCAGGACGGGTAAGTTCTAACAAAAGAGAAGTCTGTCACACTGTGCTGGAGACTTAACCTGTGAGGACTCAGTTTGACGATATCTCAAAATATTTTAGTATCATTTTACAAAAATGGAATGTTTCATTAAAAGAATAAATAGACATACTTAAAAAGTAAATCTAAATAATGAAATGTTAATTGAAAGTTGTTTTCAGTGAAATTTATACTTAAATCAATTACGAGTAAGGCATGGCGTCAATATGGAATACTAATATAGTTTATAATTTTTAAAATATCATTTATTAGCAGCAAAATCGTCGGTCAATAGCCACAAAGGAGAGGGCGTGATAATTGTAGCCCATCGTGATTCACGCGCGTACCTAAATAACTTTTCTTTGTGCTTAAATGGATGGTTATATTAAAAATATTATAGTGTGACAGTAATGAAAACTATATTTGACTTAAACTTTGACGTTGATCTACAATTAGAACAGTGACCTACACTAAACCATATATATAAATATAATAAAAGTATAAAATTATAAATCTTTCAACAGGGAATGTTTATGATTGGTTGCCAGGCTAGGTTAAACCAAGACAGGCTGTTCCAATTCACTATTCCCTGCCATTAACTATCTCTTTAACCAATCTTATGAACAATAAGGTGTGAGTATGAACTTTAAATGACAAAATTGATACACAATGGGAGGAAACTGTTTCAAAGTACTGACGTTTCAAGCTTAGCGTTGCAAAAGCCCACAATCAAATACCCAGTTTGACTTTGTCATAAATGAAAATTGACACACAATGTTGTCTTAAGTTAATATTTTTTGATCAAACAAGTATAAGCTAGTGACTGACAAATCTAATGGGAGGAGCCCATTGGGAAAATATAGACGTAATTGGTAGGATCATTTTTAAATTGACTTGAAAAAGAGAGCTTGTAAAAGAGGTGAACTGAATTTAACTGGTTCAAGATGGGTGTAAAGAGGTGGTATGTATACAAATAGATAAAGATAGCGATAGGGTGGAATGAGATGGAATCTGTATAGCAAGCTCAAGATAAGGATAGGGTGTAATGAGGTGTAATGTAAACAACTAGCTCAATATAGGGATGAGGTGGACAGGAGGTGGATAGGATAGAACTATTTCAAATAGGGCTAAGGTGTAATCAGGTGGAATGGATATAACTACATCAAGATAGGGATAGGGTGTAAAGAGGTGGAATGGATATAACTAGCTCAATATAGGGCTGAGTTAATGAGGTGGGGCTGAGTTAATGAGGTGGAATGTATATAACTAGCTCAAAATAGGGATAGGGTATAGTGAGGTGTAATGTATATAACTAGCTCAAGATAGAGAGAGATGGGCTGTAATGGCGTGGACTGGCTAGTAGACTACTAGCTCATAATTCAGAGGACATATATGGCAACGTTTGATTGTAAAAATGGTTAATTTAATCAAAGGGAATAAATACTGTTAATAAGAATAAAGGTTTTAACAATTACTAATAATGATTTTTTTAAAATTATGTGAGTATATAATATTTTCGTAATTAGCCTTCGTTTTAGGTTTTATAACCTGTGAATAGGAGATGAACTGATTTTTAAAATCACCTAACCAGGATTCCTCTAAATAAATACTTTATGGTTTTAAGAAAGCATTTTGATTATAAAAAGAATTATCAATATTAATTTATCAATATACAATAAAACACGTAAGATTTAAAAAGACAATTAGGCCTCCTTATTTTCTATATATTAAAATACTCCTAAGTAATTTGATAGAACAATACATAATTGTGTGTCTGTATCAATATTCAATATTTATATTATACACAGAGGTGGTTCCTTGGTTGTTGCCAAGGCGAGAAATTAGTGAAGGGACTGTACTAGGAAATAACTGTGCCCTTAAAATTATTATCAAGTTTTAACTTTAAAGCCAATAAACACATATTGATTAATAACATCATTGTGTACGTGCTGGGTATCCAGTGCTGTTGCGAGAACAGTTTACTAGCACAGTCCTATCTAGAGTTTATTTTCCTGGCAACAAATTTGAGCTCATCTTGGACTAATATATACTGTAACTATTTAATTTCCCTTATCGTGTTTTACTAATTTTTTTTCTCCAGAAACTCTGCGTAAACATTCACCAGCGTCAGGTATCACTCGCGTTTGCAGCAAACCTTACACTATACCTGGCACCAATATAAACCTGAAGAAAGGTGACAGCGTGCTTGTATCGATACCTGGTCTTCACTTCGATCCAAAGTATTATCCTGATCCTGAACGTTTTGATCCTGAACGCTTCACCAAAGAGAATGTTAAAACAAGGCACCCCTACACTTTCCTCCCGTTCGGAGAAGGGCCAAGAATATGCATCGGTAGGTGTTGATTATAAATATGACTAAGACGAGGATACTTAATAAGTTGGATTTAATATTTATTAAATTTAAACAAGAAATTATGAACGTTATAAATGTAAAGTATCATTTCATATTTCCTGTCAATATAATAAATAATAAATCTAGCGTATGTATCCAATTCTTATATATTAAGTTAACGTTCCATACTTTTAATTGATTTAGAATGTTTTATAAAATGTTGTTAATTTGTTTTAAAGTATTGGTTTAGCCAGATAAAAATAAATAAAACAGGATTTGGCCAGAGGGCACCCGTAACCTCAGTCAGATCTACCTGGTTTTGGTAGTTACCTTCTCTGGGGACCTAGAGGCTGCAGTCCCACTGATTAGATGTAGATCATGACAGGCCTTGTAAGCTGGTGGCCAAAACAACTTATGTGTCGCTAAGAGGGGCTTTTATTAATACTAATTAGTCGAGCTTACTAATAGGCATCTCGCCGACATAAAATTCAGTTTAGATCATGATTGTATGTCTTAGAAAATGGCAGTCTTTACGGTCAGCACTATACTATTCCATTGTCTAAGAGTTGTTAGGTGACCGGGCGGTCTAAGGGTAAGGTGTCGGACTTCCGTGCTGGGGGTCCGGTGTTCAATCCTTGGTCCCGGCACAGGTTTATCTGATTAACAAACCCCTCCTTCACCTCTGACAATTCGTGTATTAATCACAACTTGTGAATGTGGGGAATGCCAGGCCTCCACCGTGGTTTGGATCCCACGTTAAACTGTAAGTCCTCCGTTTCATCTCACAATCACCCTACCATTACACATTAGCGTAAGTGCGTATTACCCGAGCGGATAGTAGGACACGGTGATAATAATAATAATAATACTCTGAGTTGTTAGTGGTATACCATCCATACTTTCTAGTTTTTACTAGTGCTACCCATGTCACACGATACAACACTCCTTACCCAAACATGCCAAATGCCTATCCAAAACACACGCTGACAAGTGTCCATAACACTGGTTCAGACTGTCTACACACACTTTGGGACAGTTTCATAGTCAAATTTAGTACGCCTCAAGTGCGGCCCTCACCTACCTAAACCAGAATGGAATGGGCCATTCTCTCATAGGAAACTGGCCCATTCCCTCCCATTTCCGTCAAAGTGACCAACCCGGAGGCATATCATCAGTCACCCACACAGATGAATCGGCAAGCAGTTCATACCCAGAAACATCTGACTTCAGCTAATTTAACAAGCGCTGGGATTATGTGTTTATACAGCTGGATACGGCTCAGGTTGCGGGTATCTGGCATTGACCTAAGTTATCCGGTAACAGGGAACCTTACAGTAGATATAAACTAGGTTGAAATTAGTTTATCTCCGTCGAGAACATTGCAAGATTAAATCTCTAAACTCTGCATCGATAGTCAGATGATCTATAAAGTCACTTTATTGTTATACCGGATTGCATGTTACCGAGGGATTAGGATTCGAATGACTCTAAGGTGCACTGAGGGTGTTTATTCCAAAATAAATTTCCACTTAGCCTCCACATATATGCTGATACTTTTCATCTAAATTATTCTCTTCCTCATGCTTACTCTGTTAGCGTAATTGACGTATGCGTTTAGTCTGAAAATTAACTAAAACTCCGTGAAAAAAAAAAGTGTAAATGTTTAATTTACATTAATTTACAAAACAAACCCAATTTTATAGATCTCAGTCTAATTTACTATTTGAAACTAAACAAAATGTTGATTATTTTTTAACCAAGCAATTTCGACATCTTATTACAGTACAGTTTAAAAAAAAATCCGGTGGTTACGGACACGTAAACGTTAGTCTTGTTTTGTCTGACTTGCCAATGGTGGTTGTGGGGAGTGAAGGATGGAGGGGCAAATGGGAGTAAGTCTAGGAATGAAGGCTAAATACAGGTTTAATTTATATACGAATTTCCACTCTTTAGGTGTCTTCTTTTCTCTCCAAAAATGCGTGTAAACTCTAAAATTCTACTTTAATAATTCCTACTCTCTTAGTGCAGTTATGCATATAATAATAAAAGGTAGTAAGACGGATTATTTGAAAACCTAATCAACCAATAGTTTTGGTTCATGTGCTATACATACTTATATGAATTAGGTGGAAGAAAGAAGTATTTTAGGGGATAAAAAGAACCGCCATTTTAAAGCTAAGCGTGTGATTTAGAAACCATAAAAAAAAAATATATATTTGTAAATACAGCCTGCATTTGAACCTCACCCTACTTCTCACAGGTAGACCAGAGTAGAGGCCTCTGTCTAAGGGCCAGTTTCATAGTCAGACTTAGCACGACTCAAGTGCGAGTCGATACTAAATACAGAAAGACACCTAACTTGACCAAAATGGAATGGGCCAGTTTCGCATATGAAACTGGCCCATTCCATTCGAGTTTAGGTAGGTGACGTCTTGTATTTAGTATAGCGCCGCACTTGAGGCGTACTAAACTTGACTATGAAACTGGCCCTAAGTGCCAGTTACCCTTTTTTTACTAATATTAGGGTGGAATGATTGGAACTGTGAGTTAAGGGCATTAATTTTTGCATGTTTCAAAGTTATACATTTATTTTGGCAAAATCAATTTACTATTTTTCTAGAATAAACGTAAGAGTTGAATTTTCTTCACATGATAATGTCAAAAGTTGTTTGACACCTGTCAAGGGTGATTTAGCGAATTCCATGAGAATTTCTTGTCATAATTTAAACAATTTCTCATTAAATGCCAATATGCTCATAACAAATATTCAAGAATCATTGGAATGAATATGTATAAAAATATTTTCATGTTATAGTGCAGAAAAATTCAATTTATTTTGTAAGATAAAATTGTTTGTTAACAAAACTGCAAAAATAACTTACCTTTCTTCAAGTCTCCCTCTAATATCAGATTAAACTTAAAGAATATTGCAAAATTTATATATAAATGTTTTTCTAGGTATGAGATTCGCCTTCGTCCAAATAAAGATTGGATTGATTACACTCTTATCAAAGTATAAATTCAGCGTCTGTGAGAAGACAGTACTACCTCCAATTATTGATAAGCAGAATCTTACAAAATCTATTTTAGGAGGTGTCTGGCTTCGAATCGAGAATAGAGGATTCTAGCTATGGCTAGAGATTAATTAATTTATCTCCGGCTTCAAGAAATGGTATACAGTGCAATAAATAATAATCATTGTAATTTATGTTATAAAAAGAAACGCTCAATTAATAAAGTAAAATCTTATGTACTTATTTGAGGTTCATAAAAGCTAGGTTTTAGTTTATTAATATACACTAAAATTCTCTTTTATTTTTGAGCTTCAATGCGGACAGAATTTTATTATTTCAATAAACTATTCACGCTTACTAGACTAACGAAATACAAACTAATATCAAATATTTAAATAGTCAGACTTGACTTAGTTTAAATTATTTCTTAGTGTTGAAAAGCTTTCTAAACTATTGGACTAGCTAATTTCAGTTTAAAAACTAAATAAATTCGTATACGATGAACTAATAACTAAAATAAAGATTTTTAGCTAGCACACATTTTTTGGTAAGTTTTTTGTTTTCAAAATACTTAAACAGAAATAATTTTTTTTCTAATATTGAAAATTTAATTAATTTACTTTTAGATTATTAAATATTGTAGGGGTAAATCTTATATCATTTAGTACATACTAGTTCATAGTGGTGTTTGTTTATTCATATTAATAATAAAATGTATTTTTATGGATTTGAATTATCTTGTTGACTCATAAGTAATAAAAATATTTGTACATTATTATGTCAAGTTTATTAAATGTATTAATAGAAATAAAATTCTCCCATCTAACATTAACGGGTGAGACGTTATAATTGATGCATTGATAGTAAGTAGTATGGTGTGGTTTCATGTTGATGACGTAATATTTGGCATCCATACCACTATGATTACTTTCTCTTGACCCCTCGGAGAAATAAATATTGTGATCACCATAAAAAGTGAAATCGAGATTTTAACAAATGTCAACGTTTCATGAATCCCTGGAATCGAAAAAGTGGTTTTCGAGATGACATCAGCTTATCTGTATCTTTGACTAGAACAGAAACCATTCTACCGATAAGCTAAAACTTTGTATTTAGGGTTTTAATAAGGTATTTCTGAGTAGTTTTTGGGATTAGATAGCTAACGCTAATAAAAAGGGTAATTTACTAAAGGGCAAAAAGATAATAAATTCGATTTTCTCGAGATTAAATATTGTATCCAGTTACTATTGAACATTTTAAATAAAATGGAAAATCTTATTTTACCATAAATTATTTACGAGGTTTCTTTACATATCTAAAAATATTATATTTTAACAAATCCGAAATTATTTGGGATACAAAATAACTTATCAATGTTAAGTTTTAGTACTTATAAAAATGAAAATCTTTTGTTTGAAATCTATTTTAATAAAACCAACCGTGTCTTAGCTGTAAAATCACATAGACACACACATAATTATAAGTGTACTCTTGCAATTTTTTTCTAACAAAATCAATTTGAACTATATCTGTAATTAGATATAATACTACCTTAAAATTCAACATATATGTTCCCTTGAATTGATGTAATTCTTAAGTGATTAACATAGATCCCTTTCTGTCAGTTTCAACACCAGTTTCGAGATCTCCAATTTAAATATTGAAAAAGCTTATTGCTGTCTGCAACAATAATTTCCAAGAACTAATATTTTTGTTTTACTATCCAAGACATTATTTTCCATGTTAAACGTCCCCAAACAAATCAACAGGTTTTTTAGAAATTTGTCAGTACCTTCAATATATTCTTTTTAATTTTTTCCATTAAACTCGAAAATTAATCATCAGATCAAGATGAAACTTCTTATGTAATTAACAATAGAGGGTAAGATATATACCATCTTGTTCTCTCAGCGTCTAAAAAACTATTTGTTTGTTTACATTTGATCTTTAGATTTGAAACAATTTAAATACATTAACGTTTAATGTCCAGACTGTCTTTATAAATCTCCTTGGAAAAGAGGGGTTTGGAAATAAAATCAACAAATTATGAATGTACAATTAATTTATTCCTGTTTTACTTGATCGCCAAATCAACTGCAATCCAAAGAGTAATTACTGAAAATATTTCAATTTCAAATTCAAAGAAAAAGTATATTTTGTGTTGGTTGTTTTATATTCCCATTAATTGGCAAATCGTGATTCCTTAACAATTAAATTATACATATAGCTACGTTTACATATTTTTGTCATTTCATTTTACATTTACATGGATAAAATTAATATTGTGACAAATAAAAACAACCCCTTTAATTATAAACCATATTTACAATTAATTAGAGTAACAAAATATCTATTATTTACTCTTATTCTGTTGATGTACGTACATTTGTGCCAATATTGAATTTATTTATTTTCACTTCCCAAATAAAATAACTTTGAGCTTTCTTTAACCTCTCATCCATACGTCACTATTCTAACAATATTCCTAGTTCTAAATTGTGTCACCTCTATGGTGTGTGTTTGGAAAGTTGCTTT
>CABFOV010000659.1:96849-124815 GCA_902141375.1 Timema poppense
TAGTGTAGATATAATTTTATTACGTCTTTTTAGGAAAAAAACACTACAAACACATCATAATTCTTTAAAAATCTAAAGCTGTCACCCACTATATTAAATATCAAACCAGTTCACAAGAACATTCAATGCCTACGTCGGTGACCTGGTGGTCTAGGGGTAAGGTGTCAAACTTCTATGCTGGCGGCCGGGGTTCAATCCTCTGTCTCGGCTCAGATTTATCTGATTACCAAGCCCTTCCTTCACCTCTGACAAGACATCTTGTGAATGGGAGGAATGCCAGGCCTCCACCGTGGTTCGTATTCTACGTTAAACTGTAGGTCCTTCATTTCATCTCACAATAACCCTACCATTACACATTAGCGTAAGTGCGTATAACCCGAACGGGTAGTAAGACGTGGTGCTAATAATAATAATAATAATAATGCCTACGTCACACGTGTCTTTGACGTAAGTCCTCCACTGTTCACCAATATGTTAGTTACCATAAGAAACTCTGACCAGAGATCCACTCACACCCGGAGAGATTGTACTCCACCCGACACGTTGATCACCTGACTTTCGGTGAAAACTAAGACATCACACCACCATTAGCCCCCGGCTATGACACACTGCACTGATAACTATTATACGAACACTAGACTCGCTGATTCACTCACTGGACAGCCAGCTTGCTCCGGGAATAATAACCCGAAACGCTGGTTTACTTACTCAGCCAATCTCAACTTGAACTGGGGTCCCCTTGCAAACGGCCGACTGTGTACATATAGGGGTCACAGTCAAAGAGTCTGGAATCCTCTATTTCTAAACTAGAATCGAGGAAAACAAACCCAGACTCTTATAAACGTGTACCTTTTAATATAATTGCGCTCCCTTGCCCGAATGTTTTATCTAATCCACCTTGCTGGAAGGATGGCTAGCTATCTGCTAAATAAAAAATTATGTAAAGAGAGCACGTGTAGTATGAAATGACAAACGTGCCGGACCCAAGCAGCTAGCACTCGGACACTAAATCTCGTTATAATATAAAACCATGTTCTGTAATAAACCAGATGTTTTAATATTTTTAATCATTTAAAAAAAGACGCTTGGACACAGGACTCCCACGTTAGACACTTACTTTAACCAGGTGTAATTTTACATTTGTCAGATTAACAATTTAAATATGTAAATGTGAATGGCAGCACACCTATCGGTGTTAATTTCAACCAAAACAACTTTATAAAATAATACATACATAATAAATTTCATAGGATAGCCAGTTATTCAAAAACTATGGCAAATAATTGTAATAAATTATCACATACAATCTATTTGGTAGTAATAATAGTTTACATCTATTTGGGTAACATTTTATTACATAAATATGGTCATTACATCATATTAAATTTCCAAAGTATAAATTAACAACTTTATTTAAATTGATTTTTAAAACTCTTTACTGGTAATTTTCTACAAAAAAAAATTACAAAGCCTTGTTATTAAATATAATAAAAGAAGAAATGTCATTAGATATTATAAATGGTACGGAAATCCGCACGGACTTTCTCGCTCTATTGTTTGAAAATGGAGATATCTACTCAAAACTCGTAATATTTGTGAAAAGAAAAATATACACTAGCAAACCCAAGCATAAATTGCACCATACTTATGTAAAACTTTTTTTTAGTCCCTGTTTTAAATTTTATAATTTTGTTTTTAATAAAATTAATGTCTTCATTTGTATGTTTGGACCGATAAAAAAAGATCAATGTTGGGTCCACAAGAGCCAACACTTCGTATTAAAATTTCAAATTCCGGTTTAAATTTTCGACAATTTATTAGGTGTTGCAAATCTTCGTGCCATCGCATTGCTATTAAATTCCCCATTTATAAACTTTGGCCAATAAAAAATGTAAATATTGACTTGATTCTAAAATGAATATAGATCATTGTTGTACAAAAATTTCTCTTAAGAGGTTTAAGGAAAAACAATATAAGCTTTTAGAGACTTGCTTATATTTAATTACTGTCTAGCATTGGAGGAGTATTGCGTTAAATCTTAAGTAGTATCTCTTTACAACTAAAGCTCACGAAATTGTATTAATATATTTGCCAATATTCCAGAAACGGTTGGGTTTATAAAAAAAAATGGGGTGTGGCTGTGTCATGGACATGGCCGTGTGTTGTACGTGAATACGTTTATGTAACGGGTTATATATGTTTTTAAATAAAATATTTTTATTTATGTATTAAGGATTAAAGCAAGGAACCAAATAATTATTGTGTTACAATATAATTTTATTAATTATAGGTCTGTGATACGAAAAGTACGACACAAATGGCATACAAGATACATCGAGATTTATGGTAAACGTTAAATCAATACAGGTATTACCTAACGTTGTTGGAGAAGTTTCAATATAAGACAAATTGAACTCTCTGAGCATGAAGTCGGGCAATGAGCGGTTTTGTGAGACATCAAAATTAAAGTCTCCAACTATCATAACTGGTGTAATAAGATCAGGCTCGTAATCGGGTATAATTTTAGCGATGTTTTTGGAATATTTTAACAACGATCGTAACATAAAGAGTTTAATTTCTGCTAACGCTGTGCCCGGGTGGATACACACACACCCAAGTACGAATTTGAAGATTTCATTGGCCTTTACGTTTACTAGACATGCATCACCAGTTTTTGCGTCTTTCATTTCCAAATAAATTTACGAAATGTCAATGTTAACTCTATTACAATCAGTGAAGCTATTGAGGTTGTGATATATAGCGACTCCACCGGCTTTGCGACTTGATGATTATGATGATACCACTACCGATGATGTAGTTGCAATTTGTCTGTTCTTAGCGGTATTACAATATGATCTCAGACCAAAGCCAGGCACATTCACTGGCATGGAATTTTCCATCCAAGTTTCGCTGATTTCCAAATAATCAGATCGGTTGATGATTGTATCGGTAGAGATGTATTCTGAGTGCGCGACCAAGCTTTGTGCATTAATGGCGGTAATAAGTATAAAACAATGCTGATCAGGAACACTATCACAAAACTTTTTTGATTTGGCGACTAGTGTCGGCAACGGATGTTGGGCCAATCTCTGGTACTCATCTAGTATCTCTTTAACTGTAGGAGACGCCTGACCAAATCCGTGATAAAACTTGAAATATTCTCGGGTATTGATCATATAAAGGCCATCTAACGATGTGACGTGACTTAAAGCCACATAAACTAGTTGGTTTTGCTGCGATTTATCATACTGGTACACGATTTGATCGAACGTACCTCCTTGTGATTTGTGAATCGTGATCGCACACGCTGGCACTATTGGAAACTGTATTCGGTGGCATTTGATCTTAGGACCGAGCGGTATGTTGGCACTGTGCGTTGTTATTGGTGCTAACCTCGTCTATTATCACGCATTTTACACTAACAAACATATTTCTGTAATTTTGCAGGATCTCTCGTGACATTGTGCCAGTTCGACGCAATTGTGTAATTTTGAAAGCAGAATGCACAGTTACGCCTTGGATATTGACGGCGGCTTTTCCGGTCGAAGCACACGCTACGAACGCGTTAGTCAAAGAGTTGTGTTGCACTGTGAAGCGATTATATATTTCCATTGCCAGTTTCAGCACATAGGTCTTACCGCTACCAGCAGGGCCGGTGAAGAAAACCTGGATCGGTTCCGAGTTGTGTGTGTAAGCGATGTATCGCCTCCAGAAGTATTTCTCGTTGACCAGAGTTAGTGCTACGCATCATGGGACAGAAGTCGGCTTTGGCCATTGCATTCGATCACCGGCGAACTAGAGACACGGATGTCACCATAGTCGCAGCATCGAGATCATCTGCATTTTCTACGCCGCCTTGTTGTATTATACTCTTCACAAACTCCCCGCGCTGATTACGGGCACCTAATGGATCTTTGTCGTCATACTGATCGTACATCCTCTGCAGTTTCTCAACCACACGTTCGAAGTCAATGTTCGATTCGTATTGCTCACGCTTCTCCATTATCTCAGCCTCTCTGGCATCGTAGGTCTCCATAGATACATTACGGTCAATTATGTCGACTGCCTCACAGCGAAATGGAACATATAACATGACTATCTCTCGTTTGTGGTTCACAATATCATCGGTCTCGTACGATCTATACCGTATAACCCTAAAACGATCTCTTTTACTATATGCGACTGAACGTGCATTAACATCCTCTACGTAATCCTTGTCATCTTCATTGCACTCTTCTTTGTCGCCATCACCGTCGCCTTGACGTTTTCTCTTTCTGTTACCGACAACCGTATACCAAGTGACAAAGTCAGCCAAACATATCGACTCTTAACTCTGTGGGCCTATCCTCGTAACGCTGAATCATGGTTTTGGTCCAGATGTCAGTGCTTTTCTCGTGTAACCCTTCTCTGTCCATCACGTGCTTACGCTTGCGAGCCTTCTGTTTCTCATGTGGCCAAACAGTAGGAATGTAAGCAACGTCAACGCTATCTACACTCACTTTTTGGCAAAGTAAGAACCAGGCAGCCTCTTGCGATGAGATCTCAACCGTGTTGAGTAACTTCAAGCTGAGTTGTTTCAACAACTGTAGATATTCTTTCTCCATGTGTTCATCGTTTAACTTCATTAGCTCCCGATGTAGATTGCTAATGCCTCGATTTGACATGATAACGTACTCAACTACGTAAGCCGCACAGCTGTACTCTTCAAGTATGAACCGCAAGTCGGTATAAGAACCAAGTGTTTGTGCGATCCATGGATTGAAAGTGTTGGTATACATTTCTGTGAAGTGAACGTTTAAACATCAACGTTGGCCGACGTAACTTAGACCGAATTATATCCAAATAATCTGCCTTCGTTATACCGTTGTCGATATAGAACTCGTCAAGTGTGTCATAATGTTTTTCCTCTAGTAGCTTACGCAGTTAAGCTGCCTTTAATTGGAAACCTCTGCGACGACTGTCGTCTTTTGACATCGGCAGTAGCACACGTGTTTCGCTCATCGGCCAGTAGGGTTTATTAAAGCGGCATGTTGTTTCATCTCGTTTGGTGCAAGTATATGTATGACAGTGAACTTGATTATTGTACTGATCACCCGGAAAGTCATCACGACTAACATAACATAGATCGGTGACCAATTGAATGGTATTAGTCATGTTTTCAGACACGGTCTCACGATTATCACAATCTAGCCACAGAAGAATGTGCGCATGCAGACTACCACGGTGTTTAAATTCAATTCGTTTAAAGAAGTCCACGACACGATACTTACCAAAGGGATTCATTTTACCCTTTTCTTGCAGCAACGCCATCACACAGTCTACCAGTTTATTGAAATAGATGCAACACGTAACGGGATCTTCGTTGGCCAAATGACAGCGCATGGACCGAGTTAAGTCTACTAGTGGATCGGTTACGCTTAAATCGGTAAACGCATCACTCAACTTATGTGGTAACTTGAGAAGATTCGGCCAACGTATTTCGTTAGCACTTAGTGTAAGGAACATTGACGGGTTGCCCAGCTGGCGTATCATCGCGAAATGATCCTTCTTGCGATCCATCCACTACTGCACAGAATTTGGTAAAGATTTGAGAAATGCAAGGTTCTTATCGACACACTCATCGACGAACGTAGGATTTTGCAGCATTTTTCGAGTGATATTGGCAGTCTGTGGTATGCATCGAAACATACTATATATGCTTTCGATGACACGCAACCACATGATTTTCATGGCCATGTACAAAATGTGTTCGGGTGTGACACCGCGACGATCACTTCTTTGTATTTCGCTTGTTGCGATCATGAACGGGTTAACGCGCACATCCGAGTTAAACTGCCTGCCAGTACCGTAGTATATAAAAGGAAACGATAGTTCTTCGGCATACACGTGGTAAATTATGTTCAGCGGCGTTGAACGCTAGCCTGGAGCAATGTCGAGACAATGTTCTTCATTCCAAAGCATAGTGTGCTGCCTTGCAAGCAGAACCTCCGACGCCGGTGCACTTCTGTCACACTGTATATTCTAGATCGGATCATCATCAGTGGCGTTGGCTGGTACACAATTGGTTACTGTGTTAGCATAAAATGAATCCCAGTGCACTGTAATCTTGTAGTGCTTATACAATGGTTGACATTGGCGTAAGTGCGTATGACCCGAAAGGGTAGTAAGACGCGGTGCTAATAGTAATAATAATATCTAATCCCTAAAGTTAAACGCAAACTCCTTTTTAATCACTTTTCTCACTATGCTCCCATTAAATTATTGGCCTACCAAGAGGCATTGTGACCTTATAATTCCCAATTAAAACTCTTGTGTACAATCCTTTAATCCCCCATACTTAACAAACATGACAACCTTACCCCAGTATACAATCTTTAATTATCTCTAATATATTTGGGGATAATTACAAGCCATGCAATTCATAACTATGTAACTGTATCCACTGCCTTGTTTGTTCACACCATTTAGACCTAAATATCTTTTTAGACACTTTTTTTTATTTAATGTTCATTTTGATAAAATCATTATTGTTTAAATTGAGGAAAGGCATAATAAATGAGGGGGAAATGTTCTATGCTTAATAGTGGAATAAAATTGTTTACAACTCTTAAATTTTAAATTATATCTTTAATTATCTTCATAAACAGCTCCTGGGAGGCGTAAATCATGTGGGACGTACAATATATGTAGACACACGAATATAACGTATACCAGGGAGCCTTAAAAGAGCAGTGACATCCACAAATATCTCCATCTAAAGTGGTGGATCCAGATGCTCTTTTAAGTTAATTTCAAAAAGTTCTCTTTGCAAGGAGTGGTCTTCATCTGCAAATAGATGCGTTCTAAAATTATAATAAACATTACTTCACTGGTAATTCACATATCTGAGCTAGTAAAGCAGTGGTTTGAAAACTTTTTTGCGTTTATTGACTCCAAAAAGATTGACTGATATGTCTCAATACTTGCTTCACGAAACAGTAAAAATAATCATCATAACAAATCGTATAAGGTGCCAGTATGACTTAGAGGTTTCCATAGCTTTTTTTTACTTGATATAGATAACTAGTAACATAACCGGCAAAAAGTTATAAGGATACTCTCATATTTATTAATATAAACAATATCAAATCACAAATACACAAGCAATACAGCAAGCTAGTGAGCTTTTAGGTGTTGATTTTGTGAAATAAAATGATGGGATCTCTTCCTGCTTGCTGGCCACACGTTTCTTTGGAACCCACATATCATCTAGCTTCAACTGATCGGCTTCACCACACCAATTAGTATTAATAAAAATGATGGTGTATTCTATTATAACCACAACTTTTTCTTTAAATTTCTCAGCGAAGTAGTACATTAACCCCATTATTTGGTCCCCATACCCCTGGTTAAGTACCTCTGTACTATCCTGTCATATACTCCCATCAAGGACAAATATTAGGCTCTGACACCTTGAAGACCACCAGCCCACTTTCACTAACTACTGTGGTGTTTTGAAATTCTTAAAAACAACAGGGAGCATTAATTGAATAAAACAAACAAACTAATTAATTCTAAGATTTAAAATAGTTATATTAATATAATATAACTAGCTTCGCTCGCACTAAGCAATACATTAACACAATCGACAGATTGATACGCTAGAAAAGAATTGAATTTCAAGAGCATTCATGGTTGTATGTGCGTACGAAGATTCAAGAGGAAAACTGACCCACCCACATTCACTCTCCCTCCACATCCCAGCTCATATCAATTGACACGTTATGTCCCCACAATACCAGCTGCGACGAATGTTTATTGCTTGCGCCCACACTTTTCTAGATAATGAGCTAACACAAAGGTATATATCTTGCCATGGTTCTCTGAAAGATAAGAAGTAAAACAAACCAAGTCCCGTCTCAATCCGATAAGTATATTTTGGGTTTACTGGAAACCAACTACTGGACAAACAGAGACAAGTAGTCTAAAAATGTATTATCTTGTGTTCTTATAGTTTACACTAGCCATAAGGAAAGGAAAACGTTACAAATATTCTAAAGTGCAGTTTTAGCCTAATCGATAAAATAATTTCAGCTCTAGCCCGAAGTACAAACGGACGAATGGGCGGAGAGATAGACGGCATTGCGAAAACCACTATTTTAGTTAGAGGGTTAGGAATGGTTGGCATTTAAAAAAAAACATTGAGCACGATTATTTTGATGATTACTATTTTTTTCTCTGAGGTGTCAAGGGAAAGTAAAAAAGGTGTTGAACGCACTATAATATAGCCTAAAATATTTTAAATAAAAAGTGAATACTAATGAAGATAAAGTTTAAGTTTGTATGTTCTTGTGGCTAATTTGATTCGTGACATATTAGATTTTAGGAAGAGATTATAACTTGATGATAGAATAAGAGTAAATAAATACCATATTCACGAGTACATATTTAGTAACATCTTTTGGATAACCTATTAACAGCTCACACCAGTTGTCATGTGATAAAATAATGTAATAGTCTTTCAAAGTATGGGTTTGGAGAGAAGGGTATGTGATTTCCCCAAGTATCTATGTAATGTGTTAGATCTCTAGATATTTTAGTTCTGACGCTATAGTTGATCTACTTTATAATTTAATGTTAAAAAGTAAAAAGCTTCAAACTAAGACCATCATCCTAATTATGTGATGATACATTAATATTTACAGTAGAGAGTTTACATCTATAAAATAAAAAAATTTCACACTAAGGTATTATATATTATTTAAATTATCTTAAACAAATAATACAGTATAAACAAGCTCATACATCTACTTTAATTCATTTCTTTTTCTCAGATTAACAACGAAGAGGAATTTATTAGAAGTTAAGTTATATTTATTTAAAGACAAAACTATTATCATCGCGTTAGTTGTATTATTCGAATCAATAGCGTAAAATGAGAGAGTCTGGGAGTCCAGACCCCCTCTGGAGTTGGTTGGACCCCCATGTGATTCTAGACCTTTCTTGATATTTATTGTTTTAATAGTTTTTTACTTTTACTAAAGATTTAATTGTTTATGTCATCATTCAAATGCTATTAAATATTTGCCTTCAAGATACACCTTCAAGTTTCACTCTTTCCAACATTTCTAATGCCTTTATTTCTATACATTAATATAGTCCAGGGAATAGGTGTTCAAAACAGTGGTTTTGGAGAAATTTTTGCTAGAGTTTTGGTAATTGGTGGGATTAATAAGTATTGAAGTGATGTTTTCGAGTTCACATTTTGTTTTGCCAGAACCTTAAAAAAAATCACATTAAAAACTCCAAAGAAGAAGTTTTGTTTGCAAATTTATCCGTTCCAGTGGACTTTTCGATAATAATATTTCAATACTAGCACCTGGTTATTAAAAGAATCTCCAGCTGAAAAAATATATATTTCAATACTAACACCTGGTTAATAAAAGAAGCACCAGCTGAAAAAATATATATATTTCAATACTAAAACCTAGTTATTTAAAGAGTCCCCATCTGAAAAAATATATATTTCAATAGTAACACCTGGTTAATAAAATAAGCACCAGTTGAAAAAGTATATATTTAAATACTAACACCTGGTTATTAAAAGAAGCACCAGTTGAAAAAATATATATTTAAATACTAACACCTGGTTATTAAAAGAAGCACCAGCTGAAAAAATATATATTTCAATACTAACACCTGGTTAATAAAAGAAGCACCAGCTGAATATATATATTTATGAGACATTAAAAGAGGTAAGATGTGTTTTTATATTTTTACTTTAACTAACATGTTTCACTACCTATTGTGGTGTAGGTATAAGAAAAGAAGATTAAGCTATTGTTGTAAGAATGATAGAGATAGAATGAGATGAATTAATGTATCCGTATTTTCATGGGGGGATAGTGGGAAACCATTTGGGATAAACTGCCATCTCTACACTCGGCTGGGGTCGAAAAAACTTTCACGTCCCCATCATCGGTAATCCAGACTTAGAGACCCTAATAATAATAATGAAGTCAATGACGCATATATTAACAATATTATATATTAACTTATGTGTAAGCTTAAAGATAACAATATTAAAATTATATAAGTTTGTTTACAAAACGTTTTATTCTATTTAATGATATCTATTTTTATTTTATTGTATAAATAATTGTATCGCGAAAAAATTTGACTTCGATATTATGATTAATATTGACATTTAGTGTTCCTCCGAAACCAAAATAGGGTCCTTGGAAATTCTATTTGTCACTCGGTTTGTCTAACTGTACCTGGTTTCAAAAATGAAATAGTTTAATTGAACTAGTTCAAACTTTATATTTAGGTATTATATGGTACAACCCACAACGGTCTTTTAAAATTTAGTTTTATTATTTAAAATAAGCTTTGTTAATTACTTACTATTTTTGAGAAATTTGAGCTTTTTTTGAAAAAGGATATAAGAATTTGGTTTAAAATGTATATCTGGGGTGTATTAGACATTCTAAATAATAGGAACTTTTGGAAGAAAATTTGCTTATTCGCTTATTGACGACAAACTTTTGAGAATTACATGTTTCTCAACAATCCTCTTAACAATTTGGTTTAAAATGTATATATCAAGAGTTTTTTTTATTGATGAAAAGGACTTTTTACCAATTTCTCAGAGAAAATTGATTTTGATGTAATTCACATTTGACTATTTCTTAAATTAAATATATTTTAAAAAATGGCTTTAATATTTTTGTTAAGATTTGATATATAAACAGTGGTTACATAATAAATAGCAAATGCATAGAAAAGGTGGGATAGGAGGGTTCAGATACCCTTGAAATTGGACCCCCATAGGGGATCGATATATACGTTTAAAAGCTCTTATACGCCAAAGGTATAGTAGATTTTTCTATTGGACTCCCCCACCCTCCTAGACAAATTATCTTTCTACGTATTGACACGAATTAACTCTAGTAGCTGATATAAGAAATATTAAACTATAATACACGAACGATATTTAGAACCACATAAATGTTTAAAAACCACTTATTTTAAACCATAATTAATTATTGAGACCTTTAGAATAAAACTATAAATGATTGTAAGATGTAACATTTTCAGTGTAGACAATATTAAATTATATCTAATAACTACGATTAACTTTAAATAAGAAACAAAGGCTTATTGAATTTCATCCAAACCCATTTATATTCTTGCCTTTTTGTCTTTAAAATTAGAATTCCGTACAAATCATACATCTACCTATTCATTACCCGTACCAATCGTTCAAACGTTGTTCTTCAAATGAACGTTACTATTGTACTATCGTCTTTTAGATATATGTAAGGTACGATTGTATAAATGAAGCATCAATAGAATTGTTTAATAATGTAGTACTCGTTCCTATGTAAAAAAAACAATTGAGTTTATTTTCATTCTTCTGTAGAAAAAGTTATCAATGTGTATTTTTAATTTATTTAATAGTTATTATTCATGTTTTTTTAATTATTTATTTAGATAAGGCCTATGCTTTTATTATATTTTGAAATTTATTAATTTTTTGAAAACTAAATCAACAAGTCTTTAAAGGGGTTCTACTTTTTTTTATTTTCCTTTACGCATATCATTGATAGAACTAGGCTCTCAATATACAATGAGTAATTTATATTTACAATTGTTTTGTTTGTTATTTTCTGCTCGGCAGATCAACAATACTGTTTATTAAGATACAGGTAAATGTAAGTGTATTATGTTTTCAATGAAACAACACTCAATGTTGTTCATAAAAAACAACATCCATTGATTGAATTCTCTAATGGTAAAGAGGCTGCGAATAGAAGCGCTTTGGGTGGGCATTGACGGAATTAAGGAGCTTACTAACGCTGGATTACTCGAATCCAAACTAAATTTAAAAAACAAAACTAGTATTGGGTGATTTACGTGCAAACTCGCTTAGGTTTATGTATGGTCTAAAGCGCTAATCTCGCATTGAGCTAGACTGCGGATGATGAGGAGATTGAGGTCCTAATCTTTGAGCTAGTCTGCCAATGACGAAGAGATTGATGTTCTAATCTCGCATTGAGCAAGACTGCGGATGATGAGGAGATTGAGGTCCTAATCTTTGAGCTAGACTGCCGATGATGAAGAGATTGATGTCCTAATCTCGCATTGAGCAAGACTGCCGATGACGAAGAGATTGATGTTCTAATCTCGCATTGAGCAAGACTGCCGATGATGAGGAGATTGAGGTCCTAATCTTTGAGCTAGACTGCCGATGATGAAGAGATTGATGTCCTAATCTCGCATTGAGCTAGACTGCCGATGACGAAGAGATTGATGTCCTAATCTTTGAGCTAGACTGCCGATGATGAGGAGATTGATGTCCTAATCTCTCATTGAGCTAGACTGCCGATGATGAGGAGATTGATGTTCTAATCTCTCATTGAGCTAGACTGCCGATGATGAAGAGATTGATGTCCTAATCTCGCATTGAGCAAGACTGCCGATGATGAGGAGATAATTGTCCTAATCCTGGTCGCGTGTACAGTGGTTGGTTTTACCAAAATATTTTTTCAATCATCCTCAACGAGGGTACACTTCCTTTATATATAACCTTTATAAACAATTAAAATCGTTGGCCAAATTAGTACTTAGGAATATAACCTGAAGGAGTAGTAAAACGAGGTGCCATAAAAAACGTGAACTTTTAGAATCAGTTTATATTATCAAGCATCTAAAAAGTAAGGCCCCATTTGATTAGTTATAATTTTTCAGACATTCTAGTGTTCAATCCAGTAGGAAGACTCACTAAAACTGGACTAAAGTGTTAATTACTTTGAACGTAAGCATTTTTATAAGTAGTTCTTTCAAATATAAACCTATAAACTTTCTCTAATACATGATGGGGATGGGATTTAATGAGATGGACTGAATAAAACTAGCTCAAGATAGGGATAGGTTGTAAAGAGGTGGACTAGATAGAACTAGTTCAAGATAGGGATAGGTTGTAATGAGGTGTACTGGATGGAACTAGCTCAAGATAGGAATAGTCTGTTATGAGGTTGGCTGGATAGAACTAGCTCAAGATAGGAATATGTTGTAATGAGGTGGGCTGGATAGAACTAGCTCAAGATAGGAATATGTTGTAATGAGGTGGGCTGGATATAAATAGCTCAAGATAGGGATAGGTTGTGATTAGGCAGCTTGGATATAAATATATCAAAATGGTTTTGTAATTTTGAGAGTGGCATGAGTTTCCAAGTTCCTTATGCCATAGAGTTATAGCAAATAAATAAATAATCACATAAAATTATTAATATTTAATATCGAGCAAGTATTCAATTTAATATTAGGTTTTTCCTGAAAAATCTGATATCTAGAGTAAAATAGTATATATTATTTTAGATAAATTCATTTCTAATTCTAGACAATTTATTTCATGAAAATAAACAAAAAATAGGCCTGTGATATTTAAAAATGTATATTTTATCAAAACACTTTATTTTTCAAATATTATCTTATTGTGAATGTTTGTAGATAATGTTGGCAGCATTGTGGGACACGGATGCCGTGCTAATGGTTTATAAGTCAACCGAGACTAGAAGGGGTACGAGGTGATTAATCACATATGAACGTATATATATACAAACGCCACACATGTTTGTCGGGAAAACACCAGCTAGCAGTGTGTCACACACCCTAGATGTGATATACTGTATTATCAACTTTCATATTTAGTGAACTCGACGCACGCATCTAAAGCTATGTTGCCATATGCTACTGTTTATTCCAAGCTTGCTTTCTTTCTCACTACACATACCGGCTTTCCGCGCAACGACACAATTAATGCAGTAAGGATGAAGAAGGTATAATTTAGAGGAAACACGCCCAACATTTTTGCTGAGGGAGATTGGAAATAGCCATTTGAGAGAGATCCAACTTTTAAAGGACCTTTTTAGTAATCTTTAAGGGCCCTTAACATCACGTTGTTGTTGTTTTTTTGCATGTATTATAATATTTTTAATTGGTCACATTAATCATTTAGAGGGTAAGTCCTTTAAGTTATAAAGAACTAATGCACAAATTAAACAAAATAAAGAAAAATATCCAGCTAACTCGCAATTTTATTAAAGTATGACAACTATTATAATTTTTTTATGCAATTGTTTTAATTATTTTAGTGGGCACAAAAAGTTAATTTTAGCAAGAAAAGTAATTATAGCACTTGGTATTCTTTGGAATGATCTTTTATTTTATAGTTACCATTTATCTGTATTTGTTATCAGCAGATCCCGGAAGTTTATGCCCTAAAAATCCCAAAAAATGTTCTTAAAAAAAGTGTATTCATTCTCTCTAAAACAAGGCAAAAGCACATAAAACGGAGTGTTTATATCTTTAAATAATCTAAAGATGCTCTCAAAAAAAATTAAAAAACATATTTAAAATCCAATAATTTCCCTTCTTGTCCATTTAAGACAATGGCTGTGGCATCCTGCAAAGAAAGAGATATATAATAAATTGTTTGGCCAATATGCCCATGGTCATTCTTCACTCATAGTTTAAGAGAATGACTAAGGACACGGGACGAATCCTGGATAGCTCAGTGGTAAGAGCATTGGCTTACTAAGCCGAAGGTCCCAGGTTCAATTCCCGTGTCCAGGTGTCATTTTTCAATTTTCAGAATATGATATCTAAATGGTGTTATCCTCACTCGAATGCATAATTGATATCTTCGGCTATTTGATTAAAAAAACTGTTTATCTACTTGAAATAAAAAACACACTATAAAACACAGGATTTTTTTAATTTCTAAAATAAGACGGCATCCCTTTTTTAATTACTATAATACAGGATAGCAAAATTGGACCTAATTAAATCGTTATATAAAATATCACCCTAATGGTGGCGTACAAACATTAATATATCAGGCTAGCTCTTTAAACGTTACAAACTGGCAATGAGCAGACGTAGTTACGTGACAAAAAGATCCACGCACGCATTCACATCCGCCTCGTGTAATTCTTTGCTGCAGAATATTTATGCTTATTTAATCCCATTGTAACATTATTTCCTGGAAAATAGAACATACTTTATCTAATTACTAATTAATAGTTTTCACTTTTAAGTATATGTTTAATTTTTCCTCTCTTAATATGGTAGTAGAAATGACATGAAGAAAAGTCAATGATTTTGCAGTCTTTATATTAAATTATTTATTTAATAAAGACAGTTCAAATAATATTATTCCCCTGGAAAAATATCAATTTTCTTCACTCGGTGATATCAACAATTCTTGAATATCTGCCAGGGGTGTCCTGGAATTTAATGACATTTTCTCTTCGTTTAAAAAGTCTAATCTAATGCCACTGTGCTCATGACAGATATTTGAAAACTGATGATATAATCATGTGAGAAAATTAAACTTTAAGTATTTATATGAGTAATATTTAAATCATTTTGGCAAAAAAAAAAATGCTAATATAGCTATAAAAACATTTAACTGATCTTAGGGTAAATAGCAGGAAATTAAACCACTATCTTCCCGTTATAAGGCTAGTAGTACAAAACGACATTAGCGCTACAACCACATGTTCACTTTAAAAATGAGTGTCCAAGCATAAAATGGAATATATATATTAGAAACCTTTAAAATTTTGCTTCTCTTTGTCCCATAGCTCACTATTTAAATTCTATTAAATATAAAGTAATACATAATATTTTTGAATTGTAGTTAGCCGGAAATTCATATAAATAATGATTAAAACTTCTATATTTGTTAATCGTGCTTATCAACAAGTTCTATAATTCCTTATTTTATTTTACATATGTTATTAACTTTAGTAGCATATTTTTTTTAGTATGATAATAATAGTGTTACCATAAATACATAACTAGTAGTGACTTTTATTATATTTATTAAATATTTTGAGATTGATGTTATTCTAATGCCATTACAGTTAATAATATTATATATTTATTTGATCATTATTATATTATTCATGTTAAAATCAAGTATCGAAAATACCCACCATAGTTATTGCGTTTACTTTAAAAACTTAACTTGTAAATTTGGATCATAAAATTAGTTAAACTAAAATTTAAACTTAAAAGATTAAGCTTTAGATTTTTTTTAGTGTTGTACTAGAGGTAATAAAATCGTTCTTAAAATAACCGCCAGGTCATAGGAGATTACATAAATAATCTGATTTACTAGTGCAGTAAAAGCAAGCTACTAGAAGTGACTGCTTTCAGCTGAGATCCTAGTATTTTATTTTCGTTCACATGGAGTTGGATGTCCATCCTTTCTTTAGGATAGTATCCAGGAAATGCGTCATCAGCGTGACGATGGACTAAGCTATCCCCCTCCTATTTCTTTGTCCATGATATAAGGACTAGATTGAGGTTGCATTATTAATAATGGGAACATCATTGCTTCAAGTCTAGGAAGTACAGGAAGTAGATATTTTCTCTGCATATTTTTTTCCTCACACTCGTTTGAATAATCATTGTTTAAGGCTTAATGACAATACCCATTTATCCTCTATGTTTGAGGTTAAATTAATGTATAGGTCACAGGCGTGGAAAGATGGGGGAGGGGAGTGAAGGGGCATTGACCCACATCTCCTTGTAAATTAATGTACCATTCAAACTGGGGGGCTTACTTGTGCATATAAACATTTAAGCTAGTGTTTTTTTATATTCCACTATTAATTTGATACATCCTTAAACAAATATTAACAATCCAAATACATTTTAAAATGGAGGCCTTCACACTGTAATTGAACGAGATACATTTATTATAAGCCAAAGTTACATAGTAATAATCCCATGCTCAGAGTTATTCATCCATTATATTTAAATACAGAGTCTGTGATGGACGTGTGAATATTATTAGCTACTAAGTGCTATGATTGATAATATATCAGAGCCACTGATGACTGGTTTGTAATTTAATAATACAAATAGTACAATAATATGGAATAGTTACGGAAATCAACCGTAACTAAATAATATTTGTATATAGGGAAACTATACTATAATTATAATCGTGTCCCCCCCTAGCATTGCCTTTTATCTTCAATTAATTATATGAATTTTTTCCTTTAAAATATAAAGTAGTTATTTTATTTTTCTGTTACAAAATTATTCTACTCTAAAGCCACTTGGCTAACTCGCTTACTGGCATTAATGTTTACCCACTTATAGATGAGCTATAAACTTGAAATTTGGCAAACTTATAGATTCTATCCTGTAACGGATGGGAAAATTACAAAAAAAAAAAAATTAACCCCCGAAAAATATTCAAAATGGCGAGGCAACTTTAAAGTCGGTGCGGACTTTTCTTTAAAAATCTCTTGTGGCTAAACGATAAGACCTAAAAAAAACGGCATTGGAAATACATTATTTTACATCCATTTGAAAAGAAAACTCACCGGAGGTTAAGGGGTGGAGCCCCCAATGAGCAAAGTGAGTGTATGGT
Source organism: Timema poppense (assembly GCA_902141375.1). Taxonomy (NCBI): domain Eukaryota; kingdom Metazoa; phylum Arthropoda; class Insecta; order Phasmatodea; family Timematidae; genus Timema; species Timema poppense. The sequence goes on from CABFOV010000659.1 coordinate 114,287, forward strand.
CTAAACTAAAGGTAGCACCAGCGCTGTAAATGTTGTCGATAGCAGACTTTTTTTTTGTACATCCATCGGATAACAAAGGGAGATTCTTGGAATAAAATGCGTTAGGGATTTGTGAAAAGAAGTAAAATTTTGTGTTATTTACTCTAATGGTCTGCTTAAAGAATACATATTATACTTCACTCTCCGTTTATACATTTACATTAATATACGCCCTTGGTTGAATTTAAGAAACTCAAATGACTCGTAGAATACATTGACCATTTTTGTCTTCTTTGTAACACATTTCTTGCTGTTGTACATTTTTAATGGTAAAGAACGTTGCTTAGCTTCAGCATCAAAGTCATAAGTAGAGGTTAGTAGAACTATTACAGTAGAACAGTCCAACTTATAAGTTAGTTAAGGGCCTCATTTTACATTCCTAGACAGTGTTCTGGCTACACATTTAGAGATTAGGTCTACACAGTATCAACTTCTTTTTTTAAAAACTAATATACTACATTAAAAGTGTTATAATAATTTTTATACAGTACAGTACATAATACATATAATAAATATTACACAATTTAATCTAGATTATGTTTAAGGAACGCCTGGATGACGTTATATATATATATATATACAAAATATTACGGCCTGTGGGCCTCCAATTTGACAGGCCTGTATAACAGGATGACTATTGTGATGAAACTGTGTTTCAACCTAACTATACATCAACGAATCAATGAAAATTGTACCCCTCCAAGTTCTCGTGAAATGATTCAACCTTAAATCGTTCCCCCCGCCTAGACTTTCTCCTAATTGAATCACTTGCACTGCAGGAAGCCAAATTCTTCGTCCTTCCCTTTTCTCTCTCGCTACTCGATACATCCCGATTTAGTCTTTTTCCTATCAGTTCACTTAAAGGGCACCAATCGTTACTCGTAAGAGCCACCCCCTACCTACTTCCCCATTCCATTCCTATCAGAACCCACCCTCCATCAATTAAACCGAATTGAACGCGAGAAAAGAGCTACTTCAAAATCACCTATCATAATCCAGCTTCATTCATACAGAAGATGTTTCACATTTATGAAGTGGACAATAACTTCTATTACTTAAAAAGTTACTTCATATCGTGTCATTTTATTTTCTCCAAATTTTTTGGTAAAATTGTTACTATTCCTTAGTATATAATACCTAAACTTGATGCTCCTTTGCATGTATATAGACTATTGTTTAGTGATTGAACCTAATTATTAAAATGATAATACATACAACACAATATAACAAAACCTAATAAAAAGTACGATATGTCGTCAAGGTAGGTTCATATAAATAGATTTACTGTACACCTACTTTTAATAAGATATCATATTGGTTTATAATATAAACTAGGATAACTTCAATTGTACGATAAATATAATAAAAGGTTTGACCATATCAGATTTCAAAAGTATATGAAAATGTGGCAGATGGAAAGAAATTAAATATCTAAATAGTATTATTAACATATTTTTTCAATCCATTTTGTTCCCTTATTTAACTGTAGTAAACATTTAATACCAGCAAAAGTGAAGATAACAAAAAAAATTGTTTCTTTCGATACCTATCCGATACCGGAGTGTAAGTAATCATATCAGTAAAAGTATCGTGAAAAAATTATCGAGTAAAAAAATACTAGTATCGAGATTAAAATATCGATAATAGTAAAGTATCGATACATTTCTAACATCCTTATGTGTAGGCTTTTATTTTATTTATTTTATTTCTATTAATTAGTATTATAACGCTATTATAGGGATTTAACATTTTATCGTTTTATTAAAGCTAGTATAAGATTGGTAAATGTATCATCCCTCACCTCATTATAGGACGTAGACCTCCAAGCCACAATAAAAAAAAATTCAGGGCTTGCACATTTTTTGAAAACACCTTCCCAGTTTGTGGATTATGTTTGCAAATACTCCTATAGGAACTTTGAGCAGCAAAATAAAGTATTGGAGTTTCTGATCATAATTACTATACATTTATTTGATTATTATTCACGATTATTAAATTTCATTTTTTTTAGACATACAAATCTGGCTTTGAAATATAATTTAAAGCATTCTTAGTAACCCTATTTAAGCAATGTTTATAAGTTATTTGAAAAAGTTCACTTTCAGAATTCGTGGATAGTAATGATGTTGATAGACCTTATCTAATCATGCATAACAGAGGAAGGGCTGACAAGAAAAAGAAAGTGTTGTGATTGCTACTTGCTAACTCACCACTTGCCACGCGTGCCATAGGTTGGTCTACATTATACTAAGTGCTCGATAGAAATCTCAGAACTTCTAAATCAAAGTCTGCCTAGTAATCTTTGTTGTTTCTTTGATTTGTATTTATTGTATCTTGCTTTATCATCTGTGAATATAAAATGCATCCAAGATATAGCCTAATTTGCTTTTATATAATTTCGTGCCATTTTCTTTAAATACCATTTGGTAGAATATACATAACTTTTAACTAATCAGTTTTTCCTATGTTGAGATTTTAAATATTATATTACCCCTCGATATGAACCTTATTATACCATCTTCAGCAGAAACTCACAATCTTATATTCTCAGAATTAAACTTAGATAAAAAAAAAAAAAAAAGGAAACCACGGTAAAATTCTGCCGGTATCCACAAATACATGACTTTTTGTTTGCTCTTTGGTCGTGTTGACAAACCTCGGGGTATCTTTATCAAGGAAAAGCCTCTAAATACTTAATTCTTTGGTGTTAGTTTTCAAGACAAGTTTTGTATGAAATAAAAGCGTAGACAACTTGTTCCTTTTTTTTTCTTCCCCCTTTTTAGTAAAGAATCTAACAAGAATCAAAAGATTGAAAGAACATGGGGAGTTAAAAAAAAAAGGGGATATTTTAGGAAAGAGTAAAACTACGTGTTAGATGAGGGTGGTTAAAGAAGAGGGGGAAAGGTATGAAGAGAAAAAGGTTTGAAAAGAAGTTATAAGAGTGAAACATAAAAGCTTTGAAAGCAAACGGTAGTCGTCAGGTAACGTAGGTAAGGTTGGCCTCAACATGACAAAGACTTCCAACACAATAGTGAGTTAGGTTGGGTAGAGATTCGGGGGAGGTTGGCTCTTCATACAAGATGGCTGGCAAGTTCCGATTTCTTCTTTTTTTCCCCCTCCACTTTGTACAGCCAGCATTGCCTTCAAGTTGAAAATATGGTGGACCTATCGCCATTTTTTTGCTATATTCCCACCTTACTCACTTTAAATCACTATATATATATGTGACCTGTTTGATGAAAATTATTTGTTCCAAGGCACAATACTTTATAAATACGTCTTTTATAGTAAAAAATCATCCATAAATAACAAACTATGTTAAAAATATTCATAGGTGAACTGTGTTTATTTGTTAAAATGTATATTCATTTCAAGCAACACTTATACATCACTACTATTTAATATGAAAAATAATAATAGAATTTTTAATTTATAAATAAATGGTCGTAAACTATCGTATTAACTACTTCATATAGTGTACAGGCAGTTTGACACTTTCTTTGCACCAAAACCATATCAAATTATAACATTTAATATCTGGCTTCCCACTTTTTGATAGTTTCTCATTGTATCGTCCTGAGATATGGCATTAAAAAAAACTATTTAATACATCAAAATATATTAGCTATTTTAAACAAATTATTGTCTTGCCCACAAACGGGGTGTACAAATTAATCCCATCAATAAAACAATGCAAACTTTACCTAAGCAATATCATAAAATAATATTAATAAACTGATACAATTGCTACAGAAATGTGTTGGAAAAAAAAAAAGTATTCCATTTCACCAAAGAGCATAAATTAATAATATAATGGAGACCTGGTGGTCTAGGGGTAAGGTGTCAGACTTCTGTGCTGGCGGCCGGGGTTCAATCCTCGGTCCCGGCACAAATTTATCTGATTACCAAACCCTTCCTTCACCTCTGACAAGACATCTTGTGAATGTGAGGAATGCCAGGCCTCCACTGTGGTTCGGATTCCACGTTAAACTGTAGGTCCTTCATTTCATCTCACAATCACCATACCATTACACATTTGCGTAAGTGCGTATAGCCCGAACGGGTAGTAAGACGTGGTGCTAATAATAATTATTAATAATATAAACCGTTACAGAAACACATTGAATGTAAGTATCATGATTTCTCAGAGCATCGTAGGTAACTGATCTATGTCGACAAAGATTGTTTATTTTAATTGTTATGTCACTGCTGGATAGGAGCTAATTTATATTTCAAATTTTAGCGTTGTTATTGCAACGCTAATTGATCCCTTTTAAGAGAACCTTTTACTTTTGGATCAGTTTATATTTAGATTTTTTCGTCTGCACATATATATATATATATATATACCATATCAGGAAGTTTTATTTTTCCATTTGCCATTTCACGTCCCTTTTTTAAAATTTGAATCGTTACAGCTTGTATGATAATTGTGTTTATAAAATATCGTTTTGGATATAGTAAAATTTGCGATTAATATTCATAATAATTAACTCTTACTTTATACTCATTATTATTATTATTATTATTATTATTATTGTGTGGGTATATTATTATCCATTAAAACACTTTCATATCATATGGGGAGTACCTAAACGTGATTTCATGAAATTATGTAACTGTTGAAATATTTTGCGCCTACCATGGTATTTTATTATATTTTGTGACGTAAATTACACTATTTATCAAGAAAAATATGTTAATCAAATAAACAGTTTTTTTCCGTATTTATCTCTTACCAGATATACTTAATAATAATGTTACAAATTGTATACGTAGTATACCAAATATACTTTATAATATTGATAAAAATTGTAAAAGCCTACGTAGTCTACGAGCTATTTTAAATAATTTAAAATGAATTTAGACCTACTAGTGAATCGTATATTTGTTTAAACAAATTATTGACATTAAAGAAAGCTAGCGTTGTTCCCCACATACATCACAGATTTTGCCTTAAACTATGGCTGAAGAATGACATTGTACAATAATTGTAAGGTTTCAATTTTACTTGGTAACCATGTATCTAAATAAATAGTAATACATTCTTTAGAGTAATAGTTGAATAAATGACACATGTTCACTAAAACATTTATTTACATAAAATCATACATGATCTTCATCAAACCAAAAATAGATGTTAAAGTGAACCACACAGTCTTTCTCTCTTATCTAAAATATATACATTTAGTACAGTTTCGTAGGATTTTTGAAACTAAATTATATACCTTATTGCAGAAACAATCACCTAAATAGCGTATATGAATATATATACACGGTTACAGAAAAATAGAGAGAACAGGAACATCTCTGTCCACCAAAGAGCATAATAAACTATTTCAAGGACATGGAAATTTACATTATGTTAAGTAGTATCAATGTCATTTTCATGTAAAATATTTGAATGAACAGCCATTTTGTTTTTAATAATAATAATCAAGGCCTGGATATAAAATATAATCAAAATCGTTAGAGCGTATTCTGATAAAATCAAATTTTTCTCTTTTTTCCCCTTCATCTCGAAAACTACCTTTTTCAGTTTCAGAGGGATAAAAAGTTGACATTTTATTAAATCTTGACCTCGATTTTTTTTTTCAATCACAATACTTCTTTCTACGAGGTGTTGAGCTAAAGGAAATAATGAAAAGGTAAACCAAGACCACCAAAATCATTTATTATATCATTAACAATTGAGAATGTTGCCTTAATGTACAGCCAGACTAGACGAGCAAGTGCTCGAGCGACTAAAAATAAAATAGAACACACTGGTTGTAATGAGAGGTGGCCAGACTGGAAACGCGAGCGCTCGAGCCGGTAGAGTCTAACTTACAGGCGCTAGGGAATATTATTGTATGTTGGTTCATTGAGTGTTAGGAAAACTTCTCAATTTAACATGATAGTTGACTATTTTTATTACTATCGATAGGCTTAGCACACTTGCTACTAACGGCCTAATTTAATTTGTAAGATAATAGACCATACGCGCTCACTCGCTCCTTACATGCTTGTCAGTCTATCCAAACCCCTAAGGGCGCCGGGGATGGAAAGGAACTTGAGTTAAGGTTAGATGGCTTATAGTTTTTTATAACTTAAATTATTTTTTACTAGAGTAAATAAATTATTGATTCTCTAGATAAACTTAATTTAATATTCTCAATTTATTTTATCTCAAAAGTTCTTAAATACTTGCCCATGGGAATCATGTAATCATATAGGAATTTTTCTCTTAATATAAAAAGTTTCTGTTTAAATGACCTTGAGCCCATTATAAAATATGTTTTTTTTTAATCTGCAGAGTTCTTTAGAAAATAGTACTGGAGTAATATTTATATATTTTGTTCAAATATGTCTCCTTCCATAACACCTTATCTGATAGTTGTTATAAATGGCTTAAAACACTTATTCGTTAAAGTTTCCCTCCAAGATCATATTGTTTTAAAAGTGCTAAGTATTGATAGAATATTATTAAAAGCAAATAAAACGTGTAAAATAAGCAAACAGCAAGATAATTACTATACGACCTCTGAAAATATTTCCTCACGGAGTGATTTTAATACTTATTTTAAAAATTGGGTCAGTCAAATTGGTCAATTTATATTTTTAAAAACGGTGGTTTTTGGCTTGTTATATTTTTACAATTCTATTTTATAGCTCACTTGTACATATTTTGCTAAGCATTTCAATTGGAAACTAGTTGAATATTCATATCCAAACAAGTCCAAAAGTAGGTTCGCTCGTCATTTCCTCCGGCAATCTACTCTCTAGTAATATTAAGGGTAGCGCGGTACACTCCACTACAGTGTGGAAGGGGGAGGGTTATGGTAGGGGGAAAGAGGTGGAATTGTATTTGCACGTCCCTTCGAGTAAACACAGCAAGAGCTGGGCATCTCCCTCGCTTCATTAGATGGCCCGCAATGTGCAAACACTGGCCCCTAGGACTCCACTTCAACTACCATTCTTCCTCGTTTCGAAACGGCCAGAAAAGAAGAGATTCTAACTTTGTTGGTTTGGTCTTCTTCTTTAAGTAAAATATCTTGTCGGTAAAACGTGAAGAGTGGACTATTGATTGAATTAATTAAGGTGGTAATGGAAGGGAACCTGAGAAAAAAGCCTACGTTTTTGCAGTTATTATGGCAAAACATTTGTTTGGCAAAAATAAATCAAATGTTGCTACAGTACTAACATAGAATTTAAATTTCTTTACATGGTGACATTCACAGTTTTTTGATATATGTAAAGTGTGTCCTGGAATTTAGTTACAATTTTTCCTCTTCATTTAAAAAATTTCTAAACTAATGCTCACGATGAATATTCAAGAACTGTTTGTATCCACATATGAAGAAAATTAAACTCTCTTGGTACAAGAGCAATATTTTATTTGTTTCAGGCAAAAAATAATGTTTTGCCATAAAAACTGTAAAAACACTGACCTTTCCTCGCGTCCCCTTCCAATCCACCATAAGGATAAAATATTAGCTATTCATTGGATTAAAGTTTCCCCTTTTTAAAATAAAAACTTAAGTTGGTATTGAAATCGTGTATAAAAAGTCTTTTTTTTAGCAGTACATCTTACTACTCATTCAGGTTGTACAAAAAAGTAGCCCCGTGGCTTCTTTGGTGCTGACTGAGAGCTCACAACTGACTGTCAGAAGTTACAGCTGCTTAACCCATGTTTTTGCAGATCATTTGGTTCGGCGTAGGGATACATAATTTAGTCTGGTAACTTTTCAAAACAGTTAGCTGTCAGCTGTGTGCTGTCAACAAGCACCAAAGAAGCCATGGGGCTACGTGTAGCTATGTTTACAACTTTGCCAAAGGCTAAGACAAATGTTTAATTTTGATGAAGTGTACCTGTATTTACGTAGAGGGAGAGTGAAAAATCATTTAGTAAGAAACGTATTCATTACACCAGACGGGAATTCAATCCAAACCTTCTAGTCATCGAAAGTGGTAAGGTTCTTTTTGAAAGTATTTCTAAATATTTTAGTATTGGAAGACCAACAAGTGGAATATACTCGCACTGGAGGTTAAATGGTCTGTGGGTGTAAAAGGGAGTGTGAGGGGGCCACGTGGGTGGCGGGGGTGGAATATTTATGCAGAAAAACATTATTTTATAGAAATTAAATTTTACTATTATCAAATACAAGAGAAAATTACTTAGCTAACTTTTTCTCTGCTAAAATAAATAAAATATAACTTTATTATAAATATAGTTTGATTTTCTTCACACGGTCATATCAACAATTGTTGAATATCTGTCATGGATGTCCTGGAATTTAATGAAAACTTTTTCTTTGCTTCTAAAAAGTTTGTCACCTAATGCTCATGACAGATATTAATCAAATTTTTATATCACTATAGGAAGAAAATAAAAAATATGTGTTTCTATTGAAGAAATATTTTATTTATTTTGCCCAAAAAATGTTTTGCTATAAAACTGCAAAAACCCCTTTTCCCTCTTCCCATTCCACACCGATTTAAACATTGCGAAAAAATGTGAATAGCCTAATTAGTAAGTAGTAATTTTTTGATTAATAACATTCTAAATTTCACAAAAATCTCCATTGCGTCAGCTTGATACTTTTGATAAATAATGGTTTGGATTTGTTAACTAGAGGTTGGTAAAGATTTACATTTGAATTTTGTCCATTGAAAAAATATATACAAAATAGTACCGATATATGATATTTAATCTTTTGAATTTCAAATTTTTAATTTATCTCGACACCTCAGAGAGGTGTTGTGATCGTCAACAAATTTGAACACGTGATTTGGATAAATATCAATGTTCCTTGACCCACTGAAACCTAAAAAGTTGTTTTCGTGAGGTCGCCTCGCCTGTCTGTCTGTACCTCGGGCTAGATTGGGCTATTTAACTTGGTATCTGGGGTGTAAATAAGGTCCCCCCTGATAACAAAGGAATATGATTTCAAATTACAGTAAGATGTACTGAGAATTTTTTTTCCTAAATAATTTTTCACTACCATCCCTTTCCTTAAATCAGGCTCGGATAAGTTTCCTCTGAATTAAATCTCATTTAATCCGAACGAGAACTAAGCTGGGGTTATATAAAATATATTTGACAGGAGATTTTTTTTTAACATAATTAGCAAGCTGTAGAGGTTAAGACTTAAATATTATATCGATAATTAAATGTTAATGAAATATATGGGTTTAAATTAAAAATTAAAGATAATATGAGTTGAACTTAATAAAAAGTAAAGTTGCTTGGCATACATATTAATTGTAACATGTACTACAATAAGAGTCAAAAGGAGTAAGCTAAAAACATAACATAAATATTATTGAATGACAATCATTTATAAGTCAAATCATAAGCCAACAATTAATAAAAACACTGGTTTACTGAGATAATTAAAATATAGTGTAGAAGTGTGAATCAATTACGAATGAACACATTGAATGAAACGATATAATATAATTGACAATTTATTTGGAGTGAAGGTAAAAACTAAACATACAATACATAAATAGTTAAGTTTAAAAGGAGTTAAAATATAGAAACAATTTAAAACACAAGTTAAATGAGTTAACAAAATTGACGTTTCAGAAAGAAAACTTAGTATTTTTACAGTTATCTAAGCCTTATCAGGAAATTTTTTTGTCCTTTTACTCCTTTTTTTCCGTGCTCCTGTACTGCTATTAGTTACGGGGACTCTATTTGTCCGACATGTTTCGATTCTGGTAGTATTAACGCACCATAATCATGGAGCTGAAATTAAAATTAAAGACTTGCTATAAAATACGAACAAATTGAAACTAAATATAAAATTGCAAGAAAATAAGAATAGAACTAAATATATTAATATCTAGCAACGCGTCTTACTACCCGTTCGGGTTATACGCTAACTAAATATAATATTGAGTAATGTTACAGTATTTGAAACAGACTTATTTTGCATAGGTGATGACACACAAGGTGATACAACGAACTTAAGATGTTAATTGTCTTGGTGTAATGTGTGTATTTTACTGAATTAAAATGTTATAAATAGCAAGAATAATCCAGAGACACTTTTAATAAAGCCCCATCTACAAAGTCAGTAAGCTCCACATTCTTAAGGTTCTAAATCGTTAATGATCCTTGGAAATGTAAATTGCTTCTTCACAGTCCGTATCCGTATTTACGTGACCGTGCCAAAAAATGAAAAAACTGGCGACAACTTCAAATTAAACTCTTAGAAAGGAATTTTTCTAGAGCTAGGCGTAAACAAAAGATATTTTATTTGAACAATTATTATTATTATTATTAGCACCGCGTCTTACTACCCTTTCGGGTTATACGCACTTACGCTAATGTGTAATGGCAGGGTGATTGTGAGATGAAATGGAGGACCTATAGTTTAACGTGGAATCCGAACCACGGTGGAGGCCTGGCATTTCTCACATTCACAAGATGTCTTGTCAGAGGTGAAGGAAAGGTTTGGTAATCAGATAAATCTGTGCCGGGACCGAGGATTGAACCCCGG
>CABFOV010000659.1:137851-154857 GCA_902141375.1 Timema poppense
AACCCAGCCATTAATTCATCACTATGAAAGGGGGAACGCTTATTTCGCAAATGATAAATTTTTCTCTCGTGCCAGGAATCGAACACTTAGACCCTTAGCTCAGTAGACAAAGAGCCTATCAAAAGAGCTAAGGTGTCGGATTTGAATTATTATTATTTATGCTGGAGAAAAATTATTTTAACTAACTATACAAATGGTTGAATAAATAATAATTTCTTCTATAAGTTGTAGTGTGTAACCTGTGCAAATAAAATAAAGATCTATTAACATTATTAATCTAGTGTAGTGTTATATTTCTCACAAACTGTCTCCATGTTTCACATTTATAAATCGACTTATTAAAAAATTGTTTTGAGTTTAACATAATAATTGGTTTTTTTTTGCACCGGGTCTTAATAGCCGCTTGGGCTATACGCTTATATAATAATTACGCTAGTTGTCAAGAATGTTGTAATTAAAGGAAGATTGCCCGAATTTATATGGAGGGAGAGTGTAAAGCCATTTTGGAAAAAAACCTTATCAGTACACCCGATCGAGATTTGAACTTAAATCTACCCGCCATCATCAGTATAGTCTGTTGCGAAAATGACGCATTAAACCATACTGCCACCAAAGCAGGTTACACACAATACTATAATTTCTTAAAATAAGTCGGAAAATCACCTCCGTTTTTAACCTAATCATTAAATAAAACAAATTATTTACATAAAATAAAACATTTAAAACTAAAATTAAAAATATATTCATCATATTGTAATTTTATAAATTACACTTAATTGGATATGCTCCTTTATGAACATTTTTTTTTCTTGGCTGAAAATAAATAAGTAAAAAAAAAGATGATTACGTCATTTCCTTGCAACGAGAAGCGCTCGAGGTAAATAAGTGAACAAACAACACGTCCCTCTTTCATATGGACGTCGCTAACCGGAAATTAGGAGTTAGACCGACGCGTCGAGCAATCAGGTCTCCACCTGTGTATGAAAATGGGCGTATGTATTTTTTTAGAGGGTAACGTGTTCGTGAAAGGGGAAATGAATTACTGCCCAAGCTCCGAGAAACTTCACGTAGCCATAAATGAGTGTGAAATATTATTTCTGTATCATGAAACGTAAAATTGACTGAGAGCTAAATTTGTCTTATTTACAACACCAAAACATCTCAACGGTTAGGAAAGATTTATTCAAAGGGATAGTTAGTTGTTTTTTGGTTGATAAATGATTCAAATGAGACAATACTCTTGCAAGATAAGAGTTACATATTAGTTCTGTTTCATGAAACGTAAAATTTATTGATAAATAAATTACACCCCATTGTACATTATACTAAAATGAAACTTGTGGTGTAGGAATTGTTTGTTTAACTAATTTAATTAGTTTGTGGGTTATGGTTTAAGTCTGTGGAGACATTAATTTTCATTTATTTATAACAAAATAAATTAATATGTTTGTAGTTATTTGAGTGAGTTCCAAAATTATGTTCTCTTTCATAAACAAATTCAAAGTAAGTAGATAGTTACATGGCAGTTTCATATTAAAAATCTATTATTTCAAAATTAAATTTGATGTTTATTTGTATCTATAAATTTATAATATATTTATAATTTTTCTTTACCTTTTCTTTCTACCCTCTCAGGTTATTTGATTTAGAGTGTGCTAATGTGATAGAGAATATTAATGTAGAATTTTTTCAAAGGAACTGTAGTAACATTTGTGTGGATGCAGAGTGGAAAATCATTTAGGTAAAAACGTAACCGTGACCGGAGGTATTGAAGCTATTTCCTACATCTCCATTAATGACAAACCGGACTAAATGAACATAGAATTATGTCTACTTACCCATATAGGAGAGTCTTAGTAAATAAATTCATATCTTCATAAATAGAAATTCGTATACAAAATAAATTTGTAGGACATTTTGTAAGAATTAGTTCATTCAGTTATTTTCTGGAGCTATCCAAATTAATGAAGACGTAAGTTTCCATTAAATAGGCCTATTTTCTTGAATCAATACAAAATTGCCATTATTTTCTCTCTCTCTCTCTGGCCTTTGATGTTTCCTAAAATGGCCGCATGTATGGATTTTATCTTTCTCTCTCTATTCTACACAATCTACAATATTTCACCCACGTTTTCATCTTAACATTTCTGTTTCACTAACGAACGGGAGATACAAAACAAATGCAAGGGTACGCTGATGATGATTGTAGTCGGTCTCTCTTGATCCCCAAGTGTGCAAGTGTTTGCCAGTCTGGAGGAGATACTAGACGCTTCTTGAAAACCTCTTCACTGGAAGCCTTCAGAACTACAGTTAATACCAGTGCTCTCCACCAGGTAGATTCATACGAGGAGGTTAAATCACGTCAAATATCTTGGTTTCGTTAGTTAGTTACGGTAAATGTTGGTAGTAAAATAACCTTTTAAAAAGTACAAACACATTTTTTTGCTCAAAATTGATAACATTCTATTCTATTATTAGGGCTATTTCATGGGTATTACTACCAACTTCATTAGTGCTTCAACGTTTAAGCATGCTATTCTCATGTTGGTCTGGCCTGCCTAAGACGAATAGATCGGTGCTCAATCCCGGTCGGTTGCACCGAGGGTGTTTTTTCTTAAATGGGTTTCCTCTCATCTTCAATCAAAATATGTGTGCATTTTCTTTAAATTAAAAAACTTACTCAACCGTAACACATCAGTGTAATTAGTACATAGACGAATAATCCGAACGGGGCTTAAGATTCAGTGCTAAAAAAAGTTGTATGTGTGTTAATAATAAGGGAGAGCTGCTGCATATCACATGACTTGACATTTTATAACGTGAAAGTAAATCTAGAAACTATGATACCTTTCTAAAAAAAATGTTTTTCCTATAAATATTTCCTAAATGAAATATTAATTTCTCACAAATTGTATGTCTCCATTTCGCCGTGCCGTACTTATATTCCGAGATATTTGTACTCATTGTGGCTAGGATTATAAAGCTAGAATTTAAAAGAAACGTAGCCATATTTACATGCAGATAAATTAGGTTACTAGATAATAAAAAAACATCCTCGGTAAACCTGTCCAGGGTTCTAGCCCAGACATTGATATCACTAGAAAACAGATTATTACAAGATTGATGTTTAGTCTGCGTGCCCACCAATGTGGGGTATATTTTTGATCCTCTTTTTTCTACATAATAGATGAAATATGTTGAACATAATCTAGTAATATTGTACTATTTTAATTACCTTTTTAGATAGATTAAATGTAAATCTGAATACGTGGAGATGTACAATAAACATAAAGCCTGTTTCTTTTTTTTTCTTTTTTTTTGTTATTGGGAAGGTACGAGTCATAATCCCAGCTGGGTAATGGGAAGATGGTAATTTTTATGTATTAAGTTTTCACGTTCATATAAGACTGGACTTACGAGAACCGAAAGATTGGGACTCAAATCCCCATTCAAGTGGACTAAGTGTGGTTTTTCGGGAATCGAATGTCCTCTTTGCCTCAATGCAAAAGCTGATACACTTTATCTAAATTCAACTTTCCTTATCACCATTGAATTTATGTTATTAGTTATTAATCGGTATAAACAAACACAATTGATAGTGAAATAATTTATTTTTATATACTTTTTTAATCTTTAACTGTATACATATATTGGTATAGGTCGTGGCATCAAAATAAGTTTGGGTTAGGTTTTATGGGATTAAAAGATATTAATTTCCTCCCTAATTTAAAAAATAATCTAACTCAACAAGGTTTACCAATTCTTAAAATTGTTGTTGCAGTTTCTTAAAATAAGTTACATTTTAAACTAGAATTTCATCTTATATGTTCATATAATTATTTATTTTACAATGCTTGCTTTACAAGAATCTGCCATTATCTTTCAATTCAGAGGAAATAAAATGTTGCTCACATAAATCAGTGGCCACAAAGTATAAAACCAAGATTCAAACGAGAAATAATCTTAAGAGCTAGTTAGCCAAAGAACTAAGTCAAATACTTTGCGGTAATATTCTCCATCGCCTAATAATTTTAATTTAAAGGCGTTATTGGATATAATTTCTAATTTAAGGGAAAAAACTAAATACGATATTATTTGTAAATTATACACAAAAATTATTTCTAAAATATCTTTCTCCAGTTACATTAATATATAAATGAACTCCTTTTTGTACTGAGGAAAGTTGGCCTAGTAGAAATTATTTTCGTAATTTTTAAAAATTATTATTATTAAAACAATTCCTGATTTATTTTTATTTAGTTTATGCCACTGGAGATACAGCATATTGCAACTGATATGATTTATTTTAGTATAGTTTTTTTAGTTTATTTCACTGGAAACTAAAAGCATTGCGACTAATACAAAAAAAAAAACACGTCAATAACAGTGTTCTACTCCACTTCTCGTACCTAGTGTTTAGTTGACCGGCTTTGCGAGACTGTTTGATAGGTGGTCTACCCACGGATATTAGGGGGCTTAGCGGAGAGTATTAGTTTTACATCCATCTAGCTTAAACTCTTTTCAGAATATAATATATACGTTCTATGTTTTAGTACCCATTTGGACTAAATTTTCACTGTGTCGTTGACCTGGAACAATATTGAACCAACTTTTAGCGAAAGTGTAGGATCTGGCATATTTGATTACTAAAACATGTCTTTGTTTGAATGAGTTTAAAAAAAATTGACTATTATTGGTTACGTTATTGATCAATAACATGTTTAAACTTTTAATTCAAACAGTGAGGATATAATGATAACTTATATAAAATATATATTTCGACCCATTGTAGATAATTTGGAGGATGAAGGCATTTTACTAATCTGACCCGGCCACATGCTGGAACAGTTGATGATTATGTAGATAATTTTTCTCCGGTGTTGTTATACCTAATTCTAATATCGAGGTTTTTTGATTAATAAACATAGGAATTGATTTAAATTTAACAATGATACAAAAATCTAGAAAATATATAGTCTAATTCTTAAGTAAATAGGCGAAAATTTAATCGTTCAAAAACTCAACGATTTCGGAGAGCAAATTTAAAGCAGTTTATTTAAATATTATCAATTTTAATCTAAATTTGCTATTAGATTTATTAATTATTATAAGTAGATAGTTATAAATAAGTTTGTTAAACATAAAAGGAATCTTAATAGAATGGTAAGGAATGTGACTATATCATATTTAAGGAGAGTTAAAACATTATAAAATGTAAAACCTAATTTATTAATTTAGGTAATCTAAAATTGTTTAAAAAATAAGCACATATATAATTTTGCCATATTTAACAAATATAATTAAATATACCTTCCACTAATGCTCTATTATTTTTTCTAGCTAATTATTTAGATTTATTATTAGTAGCATTTAAATTAAGCTTGGCAATATTCACTTTTAAACCAAACTAGATTGCCTTTGAATGATAAATTTAATATTAAGGGAATGCGTTGTTAACAATATTATTCTAAAATATTTCAATATCTCCCTATAAAATAATCTTTTTTTAAAATACTAGCTTGATTTTGATTAAAATTTAAAACACAAATAGTACTATCACCGTAAACAATCTTTTTCTCTTGAAATGTTCATTGATGGTCAATGCAATTCACCCTGTATTGCTCCTAATAGCGGACACAGGAAGGTTCTAGAGTAAAGCCTATCATAGAAAGGGCTCACCCACTCAGTTTCATTAGGAGACACAATAATCCCCTACCAAAAGGTGGAATGTCCACGCTGGAAAACTTGTCCACAAAGAGTAGGGCTTTACTTTCAATTAAAATAATTAGCATGCTTAATGTAAACACTATACTGGTTGCTCGCGTACCTCGATAAAGTAGGACTCATCCGAGCTTTTCATCCGGACTAAACGACTGAGGTAGAAACAAAAACCCGAATGCAAATCGTTCTTCTCTACACCCATTTGTAACCTTCCCCCTCTGACTCCCTCAACATCTCTTTGACGTTTATTTGAAATTGAGTGGTTGTGAACGCAATTATTTTGGGAAGTTTTCCTCTCTTTTTTTTTTGGCTTTCTCTATTTACATCAGCCATGCTATATTTGTCAACTTATTTATAAAGTAAATTTTTCGTTGAAACGCTGCATGATACATTTTGGTCTGACATATTAGATTAAAATTTAGTCGAGTTAGGTAAAATTATTTTCAAAACTAATACTAATAAATGCGTGGGAGTAAAAATTAATAAATAATAATTATTCTTATTGACCTCAGTGGTCTAAGGGCAAAGGGTTCGCCTCGGGATATAATGCTCGTGGGTTCAAACCTATCCGGGTTCAAAAGATTTTTCTTGAGCGATAAAAGTCCGTATCACAAATTCCTTCGAAGGGTAAGCAAAGTCATATGTCCAATGTTGATACCTTTCCAAACCAAATTGTTGGTTCTTTCACGATCGCTCATATAATTTGTCTGCTGATATAATCAGTCGGTTAATAAAGTGCACTTTTAATACCTAAAATAAATAAAGAGCCATTTTTTCTCTTTTAGTGTTTCAAAACAGCGTAAATTAAAAATATTTTAAAATAATCGTTTGTATTTGCAACTAAATTTATAAATTAGTGTCACCTCATAATAAGGAGTGGGTTAGGGGCTGGTATCGTTCTATTCCCCTCTAATTTTGTTTAGAGATTCCCATTATCCACTTAAGAAAACCAATTAAATGTATAGGTAGAAGAGTAGTAACGAAATTACCTTAAGCATTAGAAAAATAAGTAATTTTGCCCAAAACTATTCATCCACAAAATTCACTAGATCATAGAATCCCCCGCAAGATTATTTTTGTATTCAACTAATTTTGAAATATATTTTTGTCTTCTACTATAGGTAATATTCTCCACCCTAGCCACTTTTTGAGGTTAACAACCCCCACTCCCCAACTTCACAATCATACCCTTTACCAAATTATATAAATAAAAATAATTTTGATTTTATTTTCATAGTGTGCATCCTGAGTATTATAAAAACGTTTTGTCCTTAAATTAATAAAATATAAATTTATTTCGTGTGTTCAACAGATTAGCTCAGTCATTATCACGTATGCCTATTGAGTTTAAAAGTTCTGCGTTAGATTCTCATATTAGTTACTAATATATGATATAAGATAAAGGTTCCCCTCTCACAGTGATTAATTGATGGCTGTGAGACTGTACATGTTAAATAAAGGTACGTCAAATTAACAAATATATGCTATAATACACTGTACAGAAATTATCTATTTTTTTAGCCATAAAATAAAATATATTATAATATTTCTGAAACGAGAAACTAGCTTTGTTTCAGAAAAAAAACTTAATATGTATTTCTGCATAAACTTTGGTGGACAGGAAGGTTCCCCTTTTTTCAAAGAGCATAAAAATCAATTTTATTTTTAAAGAGCTCTATTGGTTAGAAAGAATTACTTCAAATAAAAGATTATAGTTTTGAGTATCGGTATTACCACAACTTTTAAAAGTTATTCATATCTCAAATACTGGTGGAGATATGATCAAAATTTAATATTTGTGCTCACACAAAATACCCTTAGTATTATTTACACTAAAAAATGAGAGTCACGATATTCTTTGTTTTTATTAAAAATCGTTATAGAAGATTTTTAGAAAATCGACTTTTTCTTTCTTTGGCCTTCAGCAAACAACCTTCAATTTTATAATTTGATATTTAACTCAAAATATTTCCTCAGGGAAACCTAAGATTATTCTAAACACACATTCTTAGCCAAGTTAGTAAAACAGTTTTAGATCTATGCCGAGAAACAGGCAGAAAAAATGTGTCACAAAAACACTTTTTCAGTTTCTGGAGGTCATAAATACTACACATTTATTAAAATCTCTATTTCAACTTTCTGGTTGATCACAATACTTTTCTCTTTGAGGGGTGACAAAAAGTAAAAACTAAGAAATTTTAATTAGTTTCAAATCCGACCACTCGTGTATAACCATTATCCCACTTAAATTATAAAATAAATAAAGTACTATACATTTTCGATTGATTATTTTTCTGTGCGCCTTGTATTAATACTCGTTCGGGTTCGGTGCACAGTTTTATAAAATTGTAGGAATGGAGAAGGTAGAATTTAGAAGAACTGTATTCGCATTTTTGTGCAGAGAGAGTGGATAATCATTTGGAAAAATAAATACCCTTGGTACTCCCAAGTGGGATTAGAGCCCCAATCACCCAATTATCAGCAATCCACTCTATTGTGGTAGTAATCCCTAGTACTACTGTTTCCAAAACTGTGGTACGCGTATCTCTCAGGAATACAAGGATTTAAGGGGGTACATGACATAATCCTAAGTTTTACTACTCATAAAACCCTATCTTGATATTAGTAAACCATAACCCACTTCATTGGCCGAATGGTCTAAGACGTCATGGTCCCTCCCATGTTAAAATGACCTACTGGTGGTAAGGAGGTCAGGGCTCGAATCCTGAATGTATCTACTGAGTATAGTTTTTCCCAAGTGGATTCCCTGTTTAATTCCATGCAAATGCCTGTAGATTACCTTTAAAATATTTGTTTTGTCATTTATACCCCATATACGCATTTAATTTGAACAGGTAAACACAGTGGTAAAAAATTAATTAACAAATAATTAAATGCAAATTTTAGCTTTATGTCATGTAGTTTTATAAACTTCCCCTTGCCTTTGCCGTGGTTTTGTTTAGCTTACCACGACATAAAACCTTATTAAAATGGGGAACGGCTGTTTATGGTTTACAAGCTAGCAAATATTTGTTTGTTTGTGACGAAATCTAAAAATGGCCCTAATTATTAAGTGCCTATCATGATATAGAGGATACATAAAATGTAATAAATTTAAATCCAAGCGTACTCCCTAGGATACAATTACCCCAGGTTGAATACCACTGCTATAGAACGATATTTTTCGATCCGCCCATAGATCTAACTCCCAAACTATGGAAAGCTTGACGATGGAAATCCGTTTCTTAACCAGTAGTATTAGTAATAATAATAATAATGCTATAAATTGAGTCGTTGAATATAATCAAGGGAAGAAAGCGTGTTAGCCCGGTGTAGAGAATGGATAACTAACTTGTATTTATTTTTTGAATTTTAGTTTGATCCATACCCTAAACTGTACACACAATTAGAACATTATTAAAAACCATAAATAGAAGCTGAAGTATATATACAACTATTTTTTTCATACAAATATATACACACTCCAGTAGTCATGTAAATAAAAACTCTATAAACAAGATAAAAAAAAACAAGCTAATTTAAAGACGTGGATGTAGTAAATCTCTCTTTTTTTATTTGAGCACTTATTTTTCTGTATATTTAGTGAAAAAAAATATCCAGCTCCAGTTTATTTTCAGAACAACATCGTATGCCTTCTTTTTTTTTTAAGTGCCTTGTGCCTAGAAGTCTCATCCCTATCTTATATCTAGTAGTTTTTTTTATGGTTTGTGTGTTTCTTGTATGGTCCGGAAATGTAACAGAGGCAATGGCTGGTAAGGAAGGGTGAGGCTTATGGGGGGTGAGGGGGAGTAGTTCTTTGAGAAAATGTAGGGTTTCGGTTATGGATGCTGGGAGAATGGGTCTAGTAGTAATAGGAAGTGAGCCACATTAGCGAGGCACAAGGAGTTGGGGTTGAAACCCTGGTTGGGAAGGAGGGATAGAGACCAGTGTCTATGGAGAACATGAAACAGGGGATGGGATGAGTGGGAGGGGGTGGGGGTAAGGGGGGGAGGCTGCAAGGATCCGATGATGGTCCATGAGAAGCAGCATCTCACTTCTACCGAAGTGCGATCTCTTTCCCATGTGCAGTTTATGCCGTCATTCCGATGCGCGTTGGAACGTCTTGGGAGGCCGTTACACACGCAATACCACCCTCCTACCCCACCCTCTTCTCTCTCAAACAATCTCTACCCTTCTCTTTGTTTCCTTCTAGATGTTTATCGATCTCGCTCTATTTATTCGTTTCGTCTAACGTGTGAGCACGACATGTCTTCGTGCTTATGGGCTTAGGACTGAATTTTTATAAGTTTGTGTCAATTTCGATCAAAGTGTGTTATTCTATTAGTTCAATTGGCAATTTTTAAAAAGAGGTGTTTAAAATAGAGCAAAAATTCGTTTTAGTTATTAACTTCAAATGTTTAGTAGATATATATTAACATATGTCAAGGAAAATACAGAAAACATGAAAATAATAAATTAAGAAAAATGACAATATATGAAAATATCTTGCACATTAAAGTATTATACGCGTGAAAAAGAATCTATGTAGGCTACATGGAAATACCACACACATTTAAATATTGTAAGCAAAGAAATACAATATAGGCCTACATAAAAATTCATAGACATGAAAATATAGTTTACATAAAATAGAATATATTAAAAAACTATACACATGAATATACGATATTATGCACATGGAAATACCAGTCACACAAAATACCATAGGCCTTATCATGAAAACACCACTTATATGAAAATGTCATAAAGATAAAAAAAAATACTATATTTGAGGGCGTGAATAATTCACCATGAAAACATCACTTACATGAAAATATAATTCACCTATAATCCACATGTTATTGTTCTCAAAAACTATTAAACATATCATGCAACAAACCAAATACTTAATAAGCTCTCTATAATGGTATTGTGTGGAACTAATCCATATATGAGTAATAGTTAATAAAATAACCATTATATTAAATCATCATAAATCAACCTATTTTTTTTAGAAACAATCCATTTCTCATAAATGAATAATTCTAACACAATTTAACAATAATAGAGAGCTTACTAATTGGTAATTATTTGGGTATGGTACGTTGCATGGTTTGTGAAGAGAGTGTACCTACCATAACATGTGAAGTATAGGCAAATTATTAACGTCCATATACCTTTGAAAGCTTAATCCTTTACGATAGAAGCTGTGATTTAAAAAAAAAGTGACCCCATCTAAGCGTTAAAGAGGATAAATTCCATCTAGTATTCTTAGAAATACTATTGAAATAAAAATGTATATGATACTAAGATGTTGGTTACTGTTGATTCACACTTTCACCGAAAAAGTAGTGCAGAACAGAAACGTGGTCACGTGACGAGCTTTAAGGTGAGCTAGAAGGGATAGCAAGTGTTTTTACAGTTTTTATAGAATTGAAAGTTTTTGGCCAAAATAAATCAAATATTCCTCCAGTAGCAACATATAATTTAGTTTTATGCACATGCTAATATCAACAGATCTTGAATATATGTCTAGGGTGTCCTGGAATTTTGTCAAAACTTTTTCTCTTTGTTTAAAATGTTTTGACAAAATTCCAGTACACCCTAGACAGATATTCAAGATCTGTTGATATTATCATGTGCATAAAACTAAACTCTATGTTGCTACTGGAGAAATATCTTATTTATTTTGGCAAAAAAATGTAATACTATAAAAACGGTAAAATTACTCGCGCTCCCTTCTGCCACATCTCAAGCAAACACAAGATTTTCGCCTCATCGGCTCGAGCTGATTCGCTCAAGTTCAACTCCACTCTACTTTGTCCTCTCTGCCTGAGATGTCCGTCACAGGAGAACCAACCACCACAAATTAGTGCGCATGCTTATTTGACAACGCATGTGCTCTAAAGCCAGTAGAAAGCTTCGTTGACCGTTGTGAAAAGATATGAGATAACCCGTTAATGTAGAGCAGGTGTATCGATGTATTGGATTGTGCCATGACACAGCGTTATAATTAGAAAACATCCATCGGAAGAATGATTTAAAAGATACGTACATCAACTATAAAATAAAATATGTTGAAAATCAGCTGTTTAAGTTAGTGTTGCAATGCATCATGTGTCTACATACAGTGTGTGAATTGCTGCACCACTGAGGAAGATTCTGCTTTGTATTTTCGGTGAACGTAAAAAATCAAGATTTAGTGATTTTAAAACGATTTGGAAACGTTTAGAATCACATATTATAAATATTTTCAGAAGTAAATTACATTATTAGCTGCGTGACCGTTGTTGATACTTAATTCCGTGCCGGATGCTTCGATCTATTCTTTCCTTACGGTGGAAACGTTTAATCTGTTAAAACTTAAGGAAGCGAGCATCTCGTTTATTTCGAGTTACTCTTGAATCTATTATAACTCACCTTCATTCCCCCACCCTTCACCGCCCCCACCATTTTACAAATTCTGGCAGGCTTGGCCTTACTTCATAATGGATTGCCCTGTTCACGAAAGCCTTTCCACTAAAGAATTTAATTGCAAGAAAGTCTTTGTGTAGTATTCTATTTGACTGTTGTAAAATTTATCTTTTCTGTAGAGAAATAACACGAATATAGATTTGGCAGTACACAGATCGCTAGTTTCCTCTTTTATTTCATTATTGTTATTATTATTATTATTATCTAGCCACCATATCTTATTGCCCGTTCAGGTTATACGCTTAAGTACTAATTAATCTAATGGGTTAGAAATTGGAACGGTTTAATTTAGAGGAAGTAAACCCACATTTCCGTGGATGGAGAGTGGAAGATTAATTAATAAAAAAAAAAACACACCGAGATTCAAAACCTTAATCTCCCCGTCCTTGGCAGTCAAGCTCAACACGAAACTAGTGCGTTAGTCAACTACGCCACTAATTTTCTAATTCTTACAGTCCTATTTATATATGAATATGCTTTTTGAGCTTTTTACCATACATTTTTTAACCCGCATTTATATGGAGGGAGGGTGGACCAAACACAAGATAAAAAAATCACCATCCATATACCTAACCAGGATTCGATCCAAGATCTCCCCCGTCATTTTTTCACTAACAAAGTAGCCTACTGCGATAGGGATGCCTTACTTAGACCATATGACCACCGAAGTGTGTTTGACCTTTATACAAGCTATTCAAATAAATTTACATGTATTTTTACGTTAAGTCATGTAATCTGGAACTACCACGTTATCAATATGTTATCAATTTTGAGCGTTAATATATGGGAAGGTGGGGAAATCCCGAACGGTTGGTTAATATCAAACCTACAAGTTTCAGAGGTTTGTAAGATAGTGGCGCTTTTGGAATGGTGGAGCTAGCTAGCTACTGGCACAATGAACCAACCCAAACCGAGTGGTAGTAGTTTGTTGTTGCGGTTAATGGCTGACGGACGTATTTGTTTAATTTTTGATGTTTCTATATATTATTCTGGATTCACTACATAAGAGATATGTAAATTTATGTTATATTTATGCTTTGTTCTATCACACAATGTGAAATACCATCGTTTAATGCACAATTTTGTATTGTATCTCTTACACTTTGAAATATTTGTCAACTGTTAGAATTATATATTAAATAAAGAACAGTGTGGGGTAGTGGTGTAGCATCCAACACATGTTCGTCACTAACCAACAGATTTTCAGTACTACCCTCCCCTCCCCCCCCCTTTCCTCCGTAGTTTTTTATAATAGGATATGAACAGGTGCACACTTGGAAATCCTATTGTGAATGAGCTTTCTAAAGAATTTCATAGTGATAAGAAAACCACAACATTTTGAGAAAGTTAAGGGAATATAAATTATTTGTGTTGAATTGGAACTTCCAGAAAAAACAAACTTTATTAAGAAATAGATCTTGAAATTAGAGGCTTTGTGCACGCTACAAAATATTTGTACACACCCTACGAAAATATTTTATGCAGGTAACAATATTTGTATTACTAACCATTTATTTAGCAGCTTCAAATAAACTATTGTGTAAGCAGCATACAAAGTATTGCCATATGCACAAAATATTTTTCTAGGTCCTATTCACAAAATATTTTATAGCGGCAAGAAAGCAATTTTTTAGATGTAGGCTTGTAGCATTGTAAATGTTATGACTTTGATTGAAATAATTTCAAATATAGTATTTTATTTCTAGATGCAAAGGTCTAGGCACAGAATCACGAGGAGGGCAATCTGGCATTCTGACGATTTGAAGAATGCGATAAACTCGGTTAAAAATAGAAAGTCACTCTGTGAATCAGTGAAACTTTCAAGATTCCTGTCACTACACTACACTACACGATCATTTGAAATTATAAAATACTGATACTCCACGACTGGGAAGGAACGCTCTAATTAATGAGTGACAATAAAAAGAAATTTGTAATCATATTCTGTATATTTCTCCGTTGTTTTATGGGTTAACATTTACTGAACTGCGCCGCCTAAGTTTTGACTATGCTGAATTGCTTGGTGCTAAACATAATTTTATATATAATTAAATTAGGCTGGTAAAGATTAGGCTAGGGACTTCTTGAAGCGAAATCCCACGGTCTCTCTAAGAAAGCCAGAAGCAACCAGCATTAGCAGAATCTTTGCTTTTAACAGAGAATAAGTTTCGAAATCTTATCAAAATCTTGATGCTGTGTATTAAATCCACATTCTCTTCGTCATGAATATTCAAACAAGATGAAACTGGTATCACTAGTATATACAAACCAGCGAAAATACTTGCTAAAACGAGTGAAAAACTAGATGAAGCTGCAACAAGGGGTGAGAGAGGGAAAATGTAACCGTGTCATGTGCCATGAGGGCTTCTGGTATTTATGTCCCATCATTGTTTATATTTCCTATAAAAAGTACGAATCTTCAACTTGAGGTCGTTGACCCTCCAGGATAGTCTTAAAAGTGCACAAAAAACGGGTGGATGAATGACGAAGTGTTTGTCAAGTGGTTGGAACCTTTTTCTGCAAATATAAAACCTACACCTGAAGACCCCGTGCTTTTAATATGCGATAATCATTCAAGTCATGTATCTTTGGCAGCCTATGAGTTTTGTAAAATGAATGGAATGGTTATGTTTTAAATTCCTCCCTCCATACCTCTCACAAACCACAACCTCTCGATGTATCTTTTTATGGACCGTTTAAGACAGCATTCAACAAAGAATGTGACTTATTTTTTTAAACTCCTAGGACATCTACTGATAATTCAAGGTTTCAAATGAGAATAACTTTCTATGACCTCACATCTCAATTCCTCAAGGCTTATATGAAAGTAGCAACTATAGAAAAGTCAGTTTCTGGATTTAGTAAAGCAGGTATTGTATCTTTAAATCCTGATATTTACAGTGATGAACATTTCCTTCATTTGGAGAGATTCCTTATAGGTAGTCAGAAGATAAACCTGCATATATTCTCACACCCAGGCCTACGCCTAATGAACAGCCAACAAATGAAGAAGACCTAACCAGGTGGGAAGAGGAGCTGCAGTCTTCTATCAGCCAAGACAATCAAGTGCAGCAACATAGCCCTGTTGGTAGGCATGAACTAGTCACAGGCCCATCAAGAACTCCAACAATTGAAGCAAAAAGCCTACTATGTGCTAGCAACAAAGCTTCTCCCTTAGGTAAACACAGCCTTAATGGAAGCGAGCCTGTTCCAGGTCCATCAACTGGGCGAGTCATGGTTTGGGATGTCTCCCGGTTCTGCATCGGCAGGTCTAACACTTCAACATTCACAGAGACTGGCACTAGGCCTAATCCTAAAGGAAGGCAGAAACAACATTCGCAGATTATAACAGCAACACCACCGAAATCTCATTTGGAAGAGAATACATAAAACAAATGAAAGGAAACAAGCAATAAAGAAGCACCGATTGAAAAGCGGTCCTAGTAAAACTCGTAGAACCAACAATGTGACAGTTCTACAGATGAAGAAGGGACTGACATTCCTGATAACTTGTGCGACGATCTGAATTTTGCAATTGATGACACATGTTTGGTGTGTGGGGAACAAGAAATAAAAACAAAAATGTGGTACAGCTGTGATTGATGGGGATGTTTGATACATGCTTTGTGCTTTGGATGGGAATCACCAGAAGGATTCACATGTGATTTCTGTGGAAAGTAAATGTTTGTAGAACGATTTGAAAGCATGACCTACCCTATAGCTAATAAGTCAAGCTTTTATGAATCTTTAAAAGACCATTTATTAAGGGATTTGGCCTTATATTTAGTTTTATATCTCCTACTTGCGATTTAATTATTTTAAATATTTAAACGTTCCTTTTTAAAATTTCACCCCGATCCTAATGATTTTATTAGGGCCTAAATACAACAAGTGGCAAGTCAAATATAAAATTAACAATAGTAAGGCATATCTGATTATATATATAGATATATCTGTATATATATATTTTCTAAATTCCAGGTGTTTAAATAAATTTTTTAGTTATAGAGAGCTTATTTTTCATTGAGGTTTATTTTACTTACAAATTGAGAGTTTTACAGCTTATATTTGTTTTACATTCCATATTTACATAAGTAGGTCCTTTTAATAAGTGTTAATTTTGTCAGTATCGTGAATCAGAAAACAAAATATTTAAATATTTAAAATTTGACAACAATTTTCCCTTAAGTGTAAGATGTTCCAGAAGGTTTGATTGAGGATATTGCAAAGTTTATAGAGCAATTTCCAAAATATATAGACGATGTTGATGAACTTTTAACAGAAAAGAGAGTATGGAAGCAACGCACTGTAGGAATTAGTGAAATATCAGTAGCGCAAGCACTTGATTGGGGCTTTAGTGGCCCAATGTTGCGCTCTGCTGGACTTGCTTGGGATTTGTGAAAAAGCCAGCCATATGAGATATATGATCAACTAGATTTTGATATACCGATCGGCCAAAATGTCGACTGTTAGGACTGTTATCTAGTTATAATGGCAGAGATCAGGCAGTCTGTTAGCATAGTGAAGCAGTGTATAGAGAAAATGCCTGAAGGGCCAGTAAAAACTGAAGATAGAAAAATTTCTCCACCGCCAAGAGTGGAGATGAAAAAATCTATGGGTGGCGGAATGACAACAAAATCCTAATGTAGCATACAAATTTAATTTATTTCTTCATTAGTGAATATTTACTTAATCGTGTGACAAATTAAAGCTAGTATAAAATAAGAATTAATATTTAACGGTACATTTATGTTTTAAGAAAATTATTGTTTGACTACCCGTACAAATATATTTTATTTACTTTAGGGAAC
>CABFOV010000659.1:154933-169821 GCA_902141375.1 Timema poppense
ATCGATGGTAATGCTCATTACATGTCAAGCTTATCCAGTTTTATTTCCCGTGACGGGAAGTTTTGGGTGCAAATCCCAGCCGAGTGAATTGCGGATATTTTTTTTAAATATATAGTTAACGACTGTTCTTTTGCGCTAATTTTGGCGCATTTAATCTAATTTATTCCTTCCTCATTCCTATACAATTAGTAGACTATAATTAAAAGCTTAACAGTAAGACGCAAGGCAAAAATTAAATAAGTTTTTATAATATGTCTACAACATAGGATTAACTTGGACATAGTGGTATCTAATTATAATTTACTAGATGCTATTTATTTATTTCAATGCCTTCTTAGATCATTCAGTAGTTCAACATGTTACTGAACTAGGGATCCAAGGTTCTGATCCTGACCTGGATAAAAGATTTACCATTAGTTGAATCATAGCTACTCCTTTTATAGTGATGCTTTGATAATCATGGACTGGAAAATTAAGCTTGATCTAAAATTAAGTTCAACTGTAAGTCATGTGCTGATATAATAAGTCAGATCTTTAATAATATAACCTTACATAATCCAAATTATAGAAATACAATATTTACTCATGATTACTTTTTCATATAAATAGTCCTAATTATAATTAAATGATTCATAATTGACACATTTTAAAGTTAAGTCTATATTTAAATGAGAATATTTATCTCGTTGAATTTCATTTCATCTAATAAAAAAACTATACATCTTCATTTCATTACATTTTTAAAAATAGAGAAAAAAATATATTCATCGCAAATGGAAATATAAAATTCTGGGAAAGTCCACTTGCAAGTTGTGAGATGGAATAAAAAAAAAGTCATTATTTCTGTCATGTTTGCATGATTTATGAGTAAAAGTTGAAGGTGGCAGCAAGATAGTTGGTGTAAGGGGAAAGAGAGGAAAGGAGAAGAAGGGGAATTGGCAAGAACGTGGAGCGAATAATGGCTGGGAAGTGACCAAAAGACAACATAGCGTTCTAAGGAAACAAGCGTTTTGGTTGGAAGGGAGGGGAAAGACAAATTGGGACACATACATTGAAAAAAAAATTGAAGGAAGGGAAGAAGATTGCAGTGGAGAGAAGAAATACGATAAAGTGCATACAGTTGAAGAAAGGAAGGAAGGAAGGATGTCGATAAATCAAGATAAAAGAGGAAAGCGGTGAACGTTTAGCTTTCTAGTGTGGATAAGGAAACACACAAGTTGCGGTAAGAAGGTACATATACACACAAGATTATTGCAACACCTGATTTCAAGCTAGAATCAAAGAGGCAGACAAAAAAAATACTAGTAACAGAGCAATAATTTTAATTAAAAAAGAATGAATGAGGTCAAATAACTACAATCCTTTTGAAGTACCAACATACATATTATTCAAACTTTTACTAAAATCTTTGTGTGTGTGTGTGTGTGTGTGTGTGTGTGTGATATCTTTTACAAATCAAATTTATAGAGATACGGAAAACTGACTGCTAGATTCGACGTATCACGCTGGTGTTTTTTAAATATACTTTTAACCATTTGTATGACAGAATAACATGTTATTTAGAAGTTATTTTGGATGAAATAAAATTTTAATTCTTTCTTTAAATGGATTTATTTATGTATGAGTTGTTCTAGACAGTTTTATTTCCTATCAATTTGAAGATTTCTTGGATTTTAATTTTTTTTAAACTTTAAAGTATAAATTATTTATATTTCTGGAAATTGGTTAAAATTTAATTTCACAGTCTTTGTTATTGTAAAATTGATTTAGGTGGGAAAATGGACGCACCCAATAATACAAAGTTATGTTGCTACAAATTATTTACCCGCCTTGGTGGCGTAGTTAGCTTACGTGTTAGTTTCGTGTTGAGCTAGACTGCCGAGGACAAGAAGATCGAGGTTCGAATCTCGGCCGGGTGAACTGGGGGTGATTTTCTTTAAATAGTTTTCCACTCTCCCTCAACGCAAATCTGGGTTCACCTCCTCTAAGTTCAACCTTCTTCATTCCTAACGCATTAGCATAATTTGCACTTAAGCGTATAGCCCAAACGGTTATTAAGCCGCGATGGTAAATAAATACAAATTAATTATTCCGCAATTGTTCTTAGATCTTTATATATATATATATATAAAATATAGAATTATTTTAGAAAAACATTTATATTTATATAATTCTCTTAGGGAAAAAAATTGAAAATATACATGCATTTGTACATATGAATTTGTTTCTACAATATATGTTATATATTTTCCCCTAAAACTGTCATTAGTCCCTTTAAATATTAATAATTTGCGTATAAACTGTAAGGGTGTTAAGATCCACGGCTAAATATAAATGAGTAATTGAATGCTCTGATTTAATTTGAGATGTCTCTGAATATATAATTTACTTTTGTACTACAAGTCAAGTAAAAATATTTTTTTGGCTCTATCCTTATTTCTTAGTATTTTTATTTCTTTCCACCCTTTCATTCTCATTTTTATATCTCTATGTATCTCTCCTTTCTTAGCTCTTTTTTTTCCTATTATCTTAATATCTTTGTTATTTAACACTTTGAAAATTGAGTTTGGATATAGAGCCTTGTAACGCAATTAATTTGTAATTTAGCTATGGAGCCTTTTCAATAAACTTGCAAATGGAGACGTAGCTAGTTGGAAGACACGAAGCTAACTTAGAGGCCTGACGTCATCAAGATACTAAACTTCTCAAATTATTTTTTTTCTCTGTTGAAAAATAAATTATGATAGGATGGAAGTGGATTCGATTTAAACCAAGTGGTGTTTTTTTAGTTTTTATATAGCAAAAAATTTGATTAACTCTAAGATATATAATAGTTAATTAGTATAAATATATTGAGTTTGATTTTTTACCGATACTACTCGTAATATCAACAGCTCTTGAACATTTATCATGAGCGTTATGAGCTAGAATGATAATTTATTAAAACTTAAAGAAAAAGGTATCATAAAATTTCAATACTTTAAAGACAAATCTACTGAAGAACTCTTGAAATTACTATGTGTTTGAAACTAAACTAAATATATTTTCTAAAGGGCTATTTAATTTATTTTGGCCAAGGCAATATATTGTTAAAAACCTGCTAAACTGACAATCCTTTCCATCCCACCTCTATGAATACTAGGTACCTACTAAACTCTAGAGTTTCAAGCTATACGTTAAATATATTTTATCATTTCTAGTGTGGCCAATTTGTGTAGCTACCTTCTTTTAAGTTTATTACAATCGCACAAGGTAGATGTATCAAAAGTACACCATTGTTAGTAAATGTGACCTGTTTAATTGAATCGTTTGGCTGTATCTTGGTAAACTGTTTGTATAACGTACATGTTATTTATCAACTGGTTGACTAGGTATGACCAATTGGCTATTCCTGATTGTTCCAAACACCTGGTATTTTTTGAAATAGTGCGGAACTCTACGTCACGATGACTGCAGGCTTGCGTTCATTCTGAAGTTGGCCATGGCCACCACCTTAATTTATAAAAATTCACTGAAGTGATCGAAATTAATGTTCTAATGGACCACTTTCGCAAAATATTGTATTACTGATTATGGGTAAATCAGGTTTAAGATCTCGTTTGGGCGTATTGGGGGGTGAGGAGGGGGTGACACCTTACCTCAGTTGGTAGCATGTCTGCCTCCTGACATAAATGTCCCCGGTTCATTTTCAGGCATGACCGAATAATCTATAATTGATTAAATGTTGTTTTCCCCTATCACAAGTGCTGGGGGCTGGATTTTGTGTCAGTTTTACATTTAAATTCGTTTTCAAGTTGTATGCTGTTATAATCCGTCGTTATATCGGTCTCATAAAATAATAATTTGTTTTATTATATTTCTTCTAAGTTCAACCTTCCTTATCCTTAACACACAAGTGTAATTAGCATGGTCTACATATGCGCACCAGCCACATGGTTAGCGAGACACAGTGTTAACAAAATATAACTTTTAAATATAAAACTATTTTATAATTAATTTTTCCTACATAACCACAGGTAGGTATTCCGTCAAAAATAATTAAGATGAAAATTCCGCAAGGGAATCTTTCCTCATCTCGTCTTAATCAGAACCTCAGGTTTCCTCCAAAAACATGGCAGGTGCTGTTGCTGACGTGACAATTTCACCTGTACGCAACCAAAACACGCACGTTTCTTCAACCGTACACACGAGCACCGTAAGATAAATAACATCAAGTTAACAAGTTGTTAGACAAGCTGAAGGTATGATCCGCATTTCCATAGTAAGAAACCTTACTGCTAAATAATGATACCATATTTAATTTAACGTATTTATACATTCAGTCGTGTGATATTTATATGTAGCCCTTGATAGATATTATAAAAGTACATATTAAATAAGTTCATTTACTAATAGAGTAAAATGTAATTATTGTTGAAACACACTTTTGTGGCCGCATGGACTAAAGTGCTACTCTCGCAGTAGAGTAGACTGCCGATGACGGGCAGATTGAGGTTCAAATCTCGGTCTAGTGTACTGAGCTGTTGTTTTTTTCCACTCTCTCTCTCTCTCCCCATGTAAATGTTGGTACACCTCATATAAATAAAACCTTTCTCTGCCTCACAAAACCATTACTGTAATTATATCACACAGTACTAAAAAGCCACATGGCTGACTCACTCACTGACATTAATGTTTACCCACTTACAGATGAGCTAGAAACTTGAAATTTGGCAAATTTATAGCTTCTATCTTGTAACCGGCAGTAAAATTCCAAAAAGTTAAACATTCTAATTTTTAACCCCCCCAAAAAAAATATTCAAAATTTCGGATCAACTTTAAAGTCGTTGCGGTCCTTTCTTTGGAGGTCCCTTGTGGTTAAACGGTAAGACCTATCAAAAAACGGCTCTGGGATTACATTAGTTTACATCCCCTTGCAAAGAAAACGCACTGGGGGCTTGTGGGTGGAACCCCCCAACGAGAAAAGCGAGTTAGTAATACGCGGTGCTAGAAAAATGTATTGCCGATAGAAAAAGATAAGTTTTATTCTTCTGAATGGAAATAAGACTGAATATATCTCTAAATTTTCTCTTTATATCTTGTTCATATAGGCTTGTTTATGCGCCTGTTTCTGTTTAGCTTCACTGACGTCCTGGAACATTTCCTTCTCGGGGCTGTCTTACCACTCTCTCTTCCTTAGTATACATACTATCGCTTTATCTCTCTTTCTCTTACGCGGTTTCTCTCTGTTTCGTTGAAAATGTGTAGCAGACAGCTCATTAAGCCGACACCGGCAGTATCTTTACTAGAGCCGATATCAATAATAACACGTACACCTTAGTCTTACAACCCTTGAAGCTTTTGGAGTGGGGGTTGAGGGAGAGTATAAGGGGAGAGGAAGAAAGTCTCTTCTCTCTACAATAAAGAGACACTCGGGGGGTAATTTGTTATAATGAACAACGTAAACAAATTTACTTCCATCCTTAATTTCGCTGAGTAATTAACTTGTGATTGTGAGTATTTATTAAGGTTCTTTTATGTAAAAAGAGAGGTTTATTATTGGAAGAGTTGCGTACATCTTTATTTTACTATTTAAATAACTAAGGGAGCTTTACAAGGATGTATTTGTGTGACGAGATCTATTGGTTAGGGAGATAAAGATAGGTATGTGTTATGTAAACAAATAAAAAACTATATCTTACGTTTAATGAATTAATTTTTAAGCATTATAAAAAATAGATTTTACTTGAGAAAGGATAAAAATTATAAATAATACAGAGACGTTTATTGTTTTGTGATTACTGTATTTTGAAATGCCCCTTGTTGGTGAAAAAAGTCCTTTAATGACCATCGCTGTAATCACTATTTTCGGCATCACTTACACGATACTGCGTGGGTGCATACACACCACTAGGTCAAGCCTCTGTATTTGTTTGAGTTACTGTCGTTTGGATTAAGCAAACGGTACAGTTTTTTTTATGTCATACAACTTCATACTTTTGATGGGAACAGTAAAGGAAGACGAGCATATTCTGTCTTCAGGCATATCTAGGTCTTTAAAAGTGAATTTATCTTTCAATAAACCGAAACATAGTCCAGACATTATTTAACATTGTCTCAAAACTTGGAC
This sequence comes from Timema poppense, assembly GCA_902141375.1. Lineage (NCBI taxonomy): Eukaryota > Metazoa > Arthropoda > Insecta > Phasmatodea > Timematidae > Timema > Timema poppense. Next base: position 161,043 of record CABFOV010000659.1, read on the forward strand.
AAAAGGTTTCACTCTTTGATGTAACAGACCTTTAAAAAAGTGGCTTGAAATGACTAACAAAGAAAAAGAACTTAATATCTGGGGAAATTACAATATTATGATTTTCCCCAAAAGAGGTTAACCTATCCGCTGGGATACCAGCTCTGTCCTTTTGTTTTTTTATTTTTCCGAGCTGAGCGAAATCTCCGCCACAGGGAAGAAAGGAGTGACCACGCGTAGGAAAAAACTGCTTAATAGTTTTAAATCTTGATATGTTGACAACAGTCATTAGAAACTGGACCATGGTATTGTTACGATTCTGTCCTGTTGCAGCACCACTAAGCAGTATGAGTATCTGGTGAACTGGCGGTCTAGGGGTAGTATGTCGGAATTCTGTGCTGGGGGTCCGAAATTCAATCCTTAGTCCCGGCATAGATATATCTGATTACCAAACCCTTCCTTCAACATGACAAGACTTGTATTAATCACAACTTGTGAATGTGGGGAATACCAGGCCTCCACCTCGGTTCGGATCTCATGTTAAACTATGGGTCCTCCATTTCATCTAACAATCACTCTACCGTTACACACTAGCGTGCGTTCAACCCTAAAGGGTAGTAAGACGCGGTACTAATAATAATGATGTATAAGTGTCATACTGCTCCCCTACTTTATTCTGTATAAAAGGATTTATACAAGACAGTACCACATTTGCCCCATGCTTAACGTCACACTCGGACCACATAGCTTGGTCGCCATCTTGAGAAAAATTATGATACCCAAAAGTAAAAAGCTACAGTTGCCTCAAGTAAAATATCTCATTTACGGGTAAATGAGGCATCGGAACGTTTTGCATGAAATAAACCAAACACTTAACATTTGGGTTTTATTTAACTCTTTCTTTTGCCTTTTTTAGGCTATTGTAAAATGCATTAGACATTACTTTGTGTAGTTTTAGCCAATATTCAATAGTTTTAATATCTCTCTGGTTCGTTGCATTTCTCCGCTTGCATTTAAGTTCCTCACAAATATTACACACATCAGTCTACCAAATTTAAAATTAATATGTTCATTGAGGTAGTTTCTGTAAACATGAATCCGTACACAACATAATTTGTCTTGATCAGTTCCATTTGGCACCATCTAAAAACGACAGGGAAAATTTTTTCCAAGGAAAAGACAGTGCATCTTAGCAATTTTCGACTCTGAAGATAGGTAAAATGTTACTTTGGTATTATAATGAGTCTAGTATTTAGGGAATGATCTTATGTGAGCATTGACTAAGTGAAGTTTTTCTTCACTATAAGCATTAGGCCTATTTTGATTCTTTCCCCATCCATAACTTTGAAAAACACCATCAGTTTTCAGCTTTGCCAGTCTTTTTTATCCTACCCTCCTTCTCACCATGAGGGCCACAGTAGGCTTTACGGCAGACATTAACATCAGCCGATGCACCTTTGGTTATGAAATAGTAGTATGATGTTGATTTATGAGCTTCTGCATTAGGTTTTTCCGTTTGACAGGTTGTGGGCGTATATCACCTTTGAGTAGACATCCTGAGCCACTTTGGATCCCAAACGATTGAATTGTTTAAGAATATCATTCAAGCTTCTGCATTAGGTTTTTCCGTTTGACAGGTTGTGGGCGTATATCACCTTTAAGTAGACATCCTGAGCCACTTTGGATCCCAAACGATTGAATTGTTTAAGAATATCATTCCTCTCTATCTCTGTGAATTTAGAGTATCATCTCTTATTGCATCTGGAACAAATACAAAACAAGCCCTTTGTACGTAATATAATCTGGGCAAGGTTATACTTAGCTTAGAATATTCTACTTAACCTATATTATTATTGTTTATTTCAATCCAGACATGTAATGAGAAATGCCACTCTAAATGTTTTAACTATAGCATTGTGATTTTAGAGAAGCATTCTTCTTTCATATTGATTTAAATAAACAATAACTTTGTAAAATAAGTACGCTAGTCTTAAGTTAAGTTTAGCCCAGCCTATACTGGAATGAAATAAATCAAAGGGGGTTTCATTAATGTTTCTCATATCATAGGCTATTTTGCAACTTACCTACAATTTATAGCTTGGGTTCTTTGTGGAATTTGATGGTCTTTCCAACCCGCAAGCCTTTTGTGTTGGTATTTTGTTTCTCTTCCAGTTTTTTTGGATTTGACTTCCTTCTTTTATGTGGCACAAAATCATTATTAGAATCAATGGAACTTTTACTCAAACTTGAATCACTCATTCTGCATTTAACATCAACTCAAATCAACAGAAAGATGTATATGGAATACTACAATTAACTACCACAAAGCTTAGAATAGTACTGAAGCAAACAATCAAGACATTCAGTTGATCAATGACACGGCTGCTAAACTTATGGCAATAAATGACCAAGTAGCATGTACTTGGTCAGTTACGGGTGTGAGGCTAATTTTTATTTATTTATAAAAGGGGTTAAAAAGCTTGTAATTGGTTGTCTTATGCCCTCACAAAATATCGGTCTTAACTCAAATCGGACAAAAATGCCACTTGGGCACTTATTGACCTGAGCCATTCGATTAAGTTTTTATAAATACGAATAGTAAAAAAAATTATCATACTAATTAAATACCCTTAAAAATTATATATAATCTTGGAATACCAATCGTAACAAAATTTCATAAAATTATTATTCATTAGTATTATGAATGTTTGTTACAATATGTATTCCAAGATTATAAATAATTTGTCAAGGTTATTTCAGTAGTATAGTATTTTTTCGTTACTATTCATGTTTATAAAAACTAAATTTCTAGCCCCTATTTTTCTGAATTCATTAAATAATAACATCTAAGTCTTAACTTACATAGTTCTAAGTCTTTGATAGTTTTAAATAGAGATTATACTCTATTCAGTGGACGAATGCTCCAAGCCAGTGTCACACTCTTGCTGAATTGGCCTACAGAAACCGGGGAGGTCGAGGCTAGAATCTTGGTTGGGTCTGATAATGGTGTTGCTTTCTTTAAACGTTTTCCCACTCTTCTTCCAAGATGGTTACGTTAAAATACCTCTAAATTTAAGCCTTCCATATCCCTAACATGCTCTAGTAATTATTATATATGCGTATCATATGAATAAGTAGTAGGAAGTGGTGTTAAAAAAAACTAAAAGTGTCGGAACATATGGTTTAAAAATAAAATGTGACTTAACTTGTTTAACAAAACTTTTCAATTTAAATTAGACTTTAAAAACTGTATTGGGCTCTTCATTATTGAATTCGGCATTAATTAAATACCTTTGTTAACAGACTAATTACATTAACATAGCACAATGCACCTAATTATTATACTTTGATGAAACCATTTATAATTTGCAAAGGATCACATAATTTAGCATCCCTTTAATAACAACTTATATTATTTAATTTTAGCTGTTATTTAAAGCTTTGAGGGCACTTATCAAAATATGTTACGTGACTAAAACTCAAGAAATAAAATAAAATAAAGCATGACTCATAATATTAAAACTTTTATTGATCCAGAAAACGTACATGGTAAAACATTGCATTATTGATAACACGGTTTATGGCATTAATCTCATAAAAGACTGGAGGGATGGTGACAGGTTTGAGTTGCAATTGTTTGAGTGAGGAGGTTTTTTTTTCAGTTAAAATATATTACTGTGTTTTTCCCATCCGTCTTCCACGTTAATGAGGTTACATTTAATCTAGTCTACCCTCAATATACCTTCTCTCCTAATATGGGTAATCAATAAGTTAAGAATTTAAATGTATTAGTAAAAATATACATAAAACAGAAAATAAATTATTCTTTAGTGTCTTCTCATTAGATATACTCTTCTCAATTCAGCTTTGCAATAGTTTTAGAATGGATGGAGGGAGTTAATATGTTAAAACTCTGGTATATATTTATATTTAAAGAGTTTTTATACCTACTCCATTTGATCAGAGCTCACTTAACCATAGCTTTATTTGATTATCAGGCCCCTGATTTCTACTATCATACGTAATTACATTCAATCACTATCATAGTTAGTCATGTATAAGTATCGAGATAAATTGATTGAAGTACAAAGTCACCCTACTGTTAACTTCATTATCAGTATTATTATATTTATTATTATTTCCCTAATAGGCCATTAATTCAAGGGTGTTATTTTAGCTTAAAATCCGTACTCTAGCAGTTCAATCGATATGACAATTCTAATGACTTTCTTTAAAATTTATAAATAACTAAGTAGGTATTTTTTAAGGTCTGAAACGCTTTATAGTTTGGGTGTATCTAGTATACGCGCAGTTTATTATTACTATTTATTAATACCCTCTTTTGAACTTCAATAATGTCCAGGTTTTTGTAATTTTTAAATTTTAAAGTGTAATATTGGATATTTAATACATAGTTGTGGATGTTAACTGATGAAAGACAATATGTAAAAGTTTATTAATATATAAATATATTCAAAGAATAAAATGTGATTTTTTAAATCTAAGTAATATTAAAATATAAGTACAATTTTATTTAAAATAAAAAACTTTTAAACTAAAATGAAAATAATTAACTAAATATTTATAATATATTTCTAATAATTTAAATTGGAAAAAAATGTTTTACATTAATATTATCTCATTTATTTTTACATACTAACAATATTATTATAATATGTTGTTTTAAAAACAAAATACTCCTATATTCCCAAGTATTAATAATTTGTAATTTTATTTCTTATAGTTTCAATACTATACTATTAATACAATAATAGAATCAACCATAGCTATAAATATATGGTCCGACAGTCCTAAATGAATTCTCATATATATATATATATATAGATAGTTTAGGAATTTATTTTAAACGTGTTTAGATAAGTTGCTTTTAAACAAGTTGTAATCAGAGAAAACAAATATTATTTTCTTAGTTATATGAAACAAACTTTGGAATTCAATTTTGAACAAAATCGCTTTAACAATTTTTTTATAGTTCAAATAATAAAATATGGGTTAGCATCAAACTTTCATTAAATTATAGTATTAGTAAAAATAGACATTAAACATTTAATATTCCACATATATCCATTAAAAAAATACATTATATTTTCAAAACTAAGTCCTATAAAATAAGTATCAAGAACTATTTACTGTATCATATAAACCGATACCCGAATTTGTATTTCGACATTTTGAACAAAATTGTTTGATACTATTTTAGAAAACATTCTAAACAAGTTGAAAGTAAGGAGTGGATTTGATTTATAAATTAAAACTTATATATATTGCTCAGAAATATATAGAAGGAGTTGATTGATAGATTTTATTTTATTTGATGTAATAAAATAAAATAAAATTTCAGATTAAAATGTATAATTAGGTTATATTATGATAATAACATATTGTCAAATAGTAAACATTACCTATTTAATAATCAGTTCATTAATTTGACAGTATGTCAGGTGATGGATGATAAATCTAAGATACATTAAACGCGTTTAAAATATTTTAAACATTACAAATAACGTAATAGGTTAGACAATACAATGTTTAAGTTCATTTAAGTTTAGAATTCAAATTATAAAATTTAGGTTAACATGTTAACATCTGTGAATGGATTATGATTGATTGATTGTGTATTAATATACAATGACTTTAAGATATGCAATATTTAATTAACACATGTGTTGTGGGTCCACATCTCACCACCGTGCCAACACTTAATGTCCTCAACGATTGTTTTACAATGATTATCTCCCATATGCGTCTAAACATGTCGGATTGAGTATTCCAGCCTCTTTATAATGCTGTAAATGCAAAAAGGAGTAACGGCACGAGAAATAACAGATAAGACTTAGAATAGTACAAAAATGTTCAACATCAAATATATTCTGTTTCAAATTGGTTAACCTATAAATAAAATTTTATACTTGTCAACTCTAATACCTATGTATACTTTAAACAATGTTTTATTAAATATTTCATATCTTAAAGTCGTTGTATATTAATACCCAATAATTTAATATAAATCTATTTTCAGATGTTAACATTTTAACCCAAATTTTTATAATTCTAATTCTGAACTTAAATTAACTTAAACATTGTATTGTCTAACCTATTTGTTATTTGTAAGGATTAAAACATTTTTAACGTGTTTAATGTATTTTAGACCTAATATACTGTCAAAATGATGATGAACTAATTATTAAATAGGTAATGTTTACTATTTGACAATATGTTATTATCATAAGGTAACCTAATTATATATTTTGATCTGCAATTTTATTTTATTAAATCAACTAACTTAACAAAATATATCAATCAACTATCAATATATATATATTTTTTGGGCAATATATCTGAGTCTTAAAACTATAAAATGTTAGACCTATTTCACAAAAATACTAATTTAAAAAAAAAAATTTTTAAACTACACATCATTATAAATCTTAAATAAAATCCTTGATTTCACTTTAAATTTTGAACATATTACATTTATATATCAAGTTTAAATTACATATATCAAACTGTTACATTTACAGGTCATGGTAAGGACATACATATGAGGGTAGAAACATGAAATATTTTAAAATTAGGTGGCACATAAAAATAACGATGTAAATAATCTGGAGATAAAAAATTGTAACAATCACTATACATTATACTCGTGAAATTTTTGATATTTTATTGATTTTTTATAATAAAAGAAATTTTAATCAAATTGTTGCGACGTCTTAAAAATTAATAAATAAAGTTCGCCTGTATTTATACTGGTTTGTAACACGCATGACATATATGTATAAAGTGTTGCCATCGTAAAATGTCGTAAGGTTCTGCATATGACTTTGGCCGGTGGTTCTTTTGTAGCATTTGAGGGGATTAAGAGGACATCGACATAACGGTAACGAAAAAAAAAACATTCCTTTTCTTAACCAGAAGGTCTGGGTTCAATACCCAGTTGAGTTTACTGGTCTTTATTTTAACATTTTATTGTTTCCTCTTATCTTAAAGGTTAAGTGGCATGATGGATTATAATAATATCACGATGGGTTATAAATTATAACTCATCATGATATTATTCTACTTGGTTAGATAGTGTAGGCCTAAGATTAAATTATTATTTGGAAATAAAATAAAATTGTAAAATACAAAAACCTTTATGAAAAATAAAATCAATCAAGTATACTTTAATAAGCATTGACTTGACAAACCTGCATCACTGGAGACGTTGACTAAATGACAAGCTCACCAAATTGGGTGGTCATTTTTACCTAAATTGTTTTCCATTTTTCTTTGGCGAAATTTTAAGTACAATTCTGGAAATTTAGCTTACTCATCTCAACCCTATTAGCGTGATTAAATGCGTGTAAATGGTTAGTGATAAAATACATCGTAAAATTGCAGATTTTTTTTTAAATCACGATTTTTCTAAGAAGAATGAGAATAAAACCAAAGTATTTAAAAACATATTTGAGTTATTTAATACTAAGTAGATTAATTCAATGTATGTTTGGGTAGAAATAATTATAAACCAATACATTTTTATTGTTATTATTATGCTGGTGGCTATTCTCTTAAGTAATTTGTTACAAGTACAAATGACTAAAGGGGTAAATCTAATATTTTATTATCAATATTCTCTTCAATATATAATTATTTATTATTAGGTGTTCTGTCTTACGATATCTCCATTCCTTTTTTCGGTGAACTTAAACCACCAATGCACCCTGTCCTCTGCCTCTTCCATAAATTTCCAAAATTTTATTCTTTCCTTCAAGTCATCCAGTATTTGATTCCTCCTTCCTTCCTTACTCTTTCCCTCAACCTTTCCTTCTATAATGTCTCACAAAAGACAGTTCCTCATGAGAATATGTCCAATCCAGTTTGCTTTGTACCGAAGCCTCACATACAAAATGGTTCTCTTCTCACCCACTCTCCTTACCCACTCTCCTTAGGACTTCTTCATTTGTCATCTTGTTTGTACACCTGATATTATCAAGTCTTCTTCAAATCTAACGATAGTGAGTAGATGGTGTATATAATATGTATACATTTGGAATTATTACTTTATATACTTATTTATAGATATAAAGTTTTAGGTCGTTCTATGAAAGTTATATTTTAATATTAACCAACCTAAACCAAAAACCTTATCTTTAACTAAAATTATATGGAAGTTTTTAATTAGTCTTAAAAATAGGTATAATTTGGTAAGTATTACGTGAACGTGAATAAAGTGAGAGGGAACCAAATCAATTATATACTCTATTAAATAAAAATATAATGAAAAAATCGAGAATTTGGCGCCCTTAGGTTCTTCCCCGTGATATATACCGTAGGTGTGCCAAATTTAAGCTTTCTAGGTAATTTAGTGGCTTTTGGAGAGTGTAAAGAGAGACACAATAGTAAAATATATTGTGTGTCTATACATATATATGTATAAACACATAATATATATACATATATATACTAATAATATATATATACTAATATATATATATTAATATATATATATATTGATATATATATACTAATAATATATATATATACTAATAATATATATATATATACTAATAAATATATATATATACTGATATATATATATAAATATATACTAATATATATATATACACACACACACAAATAGATTATGTATATTTGTGTATACACTCCCCACCCATCACACACACACGTTGAAGGAGTTCACTTTGAAATCAACCTCTCTATATTAAAAACTGCCACTAGCACCACAGATAATATAGACTGTCTATCCCTTATCCTTTAAATGTTGCAAGAGTGA
>CABFOV010000660.1:0-12255 GCA_902141375.1 Timema poppense
GGGATGTAAGGGACGTGAGAAAAGGTAAGTGTAGGTGGGGATGTAAGGGACGTGAGAAAAGGTAAGTGTAGGTGAGGATGTAGGGGACGTGAGAAAAGGTAAGTGTAGGTGAGGATGTAGGGGACGTGAGAAAAGGTAAGTATTTTTACAATTTTTATATCAACACTTTCTTTGGTCTAAATAAATCCAATATTGCTGCAGTAAAACATTGATTTTAATTATCTTCACTTGGTGATATCAACCAACAGTTGTTGAATATTAAGTCAAGGGTGTCTTAGAATGTAATGTACAACTTTTTTCCTTCTTTAAAATAGTTTGTCATCAGATGCAGCTGTGCTCATTACAGATATTCAACAACTGTTGATATCACCATGTGAAGAAAATTAAACTAAACGTTTCTACTGGAGAAATAGTTTATTTCTTTTGACCAACAAAATGTTTTGATATAAAAAATGCAAAAACCCTACCATTTTCTCGCGTCCCTTACACTCCAACCTTAAGTATTTAAAGTGTTAGACTGGCCCGCTGATGACAGGGGGGATTGAGGTTTGAACACCGATAGAGTATACTGATGGTGTTATACTTCCTGAACAGTTTTCCACTCTCCCTCCACTCAAATGTGGGTAAATTTCCTCTAAAATTCTACCTTTTTCGTCATCACACTATTAGTGTAGTTAAACATGCCTAGTCCGGACGACTTTTAAAAAAATGTGCAATGGAAAAAAAGTGGTATTTATCTAAGTGAAATGAATCCGCAGATATGTTTCTTGTTTTGGATTTTTAAATTGTTTATTAGAACCAAAATAGTGATCTAATTCGCTTGTATTGAACAAATGTGGGTGTATTCTAGTTGTTGACCCGTTCTTCCACGGCTAGAAGTGTCTCTACACAAACATTGTTCAAATAGTTTTAAAGAGCTGTTTTAATAGGCCCAGTTGGACACTGAATGGCCGTCTGGCTAGCCAGTTTTCAGATACCACCGAGTCCATTAAACTGCCCCTTGATGGCTTCCATTCCATCTGAAACTACTTCCCAAACAAACGAGATAGTTCCAGGACTAGCTCCTAGTATAGCAGTACCGTTCCCGAATACTGGGGAAAGGGGGTGGACGTTAGAGGGGGAGAGTAATTTATTTTACTCTCAAGTGGACACTTCAGTTCCATCCCTTACTTTGCGGCTAAGCAAATACTATGCAATGAAGTATTTTTCTCCCTACGCCCCACTACCCGTTCAAGCTATGTTCATTAATATTAACTATGCTAATGGATTAAAGATGAGATATGTAGAATTTAGATTAAATGCACAATCATTCGCATTGAAGGAGAGTGGGGAATCACTAGGCGAGGAAAAAACTTCCTGTACATTCGACCAGATCTATCCCTGTCGTCAACTATCCAAAAAATTTCGATGGAAGCTCTCAACTGCAGCCTTTAAATTTAAGAAATATAAACTTAAGATTTCTAACATTCAAATAAATAAATAAGTTTACATTTAAAAAATATATTTTAAATCAGTTTATTAAAACTGTAGATATTGTTTTATTAAATGGCGACCTCGATATTAAAACTGTGTAAACTTTGATGTGATCATTCTTGAAGAAATTACTTTGTTAGAATAAAAAGAAGAAGAAAAATTGCAGTCGGCTTGGTAGAAGAACTCGAGAATGTTACCGTTTTGAGATAGGTTACTCTCGTCTTCTTAAATTACGGCTACCTTTTCAAATGTTTTTTGAAATTTGAAATGTTGGGCACATCTCTGATGTAATCCTTTATTTTGAAAAATATTATGAAAATAGGTTGGCTAGAGTTTTGGGGATCATTGTTGAAAGGAATCGTTTATCGTTTTATATGGATTGGTAGATTTTTTAGATGGGATGCTCAAATACTTCGAATCCTATGGTAGTATAAACTATGATTTATAGAGTCATAAAAATTTCATAAAGTATCTCGAATACATTTATGAAGACTTTGACTTGATATAAATCTATCAATTTTAAGCAATTGGTAAATTAATTATGTAAAAGTTTGCAACGTTTGACTGTAGTGGGGTTACCGGTTATATATTCATTAGGTCAGGACTATACTTGGCTGTAAGTATAGTATAACTGATTATAAGTTGTTGTAGTTGCGAGAAAATTGTTCCAGTTTGTTAATGTCCCGGCTATACCTGGTTGTGTTAGCGAAACAATTGCTCCAGTTTGTTCATGTCCCGACTATATCTGGTTGTGATAGCGAAACAATTGCTCCAGTTAGTTCATGTTCCGAGTATACCTGGTTGTGGTGGTTAAACAATTGCTCCAGCTTGTTCATGTCCCGACTATATACGTGGTTGTTCTTGTTAAACAATTGCTATTTTGTTCATACTCTGACTATACCTGGTTGTGGTGATTAACCAATTGCTCCAGTTTGTTCAAGTCCCGACTATACCTCGTTGTAGTGGTGAAAAAATTGCTCCAGTTTGTTCATATTTTGACTACACCTCGTTTTGATAGTGAAACAATTGCTCCAATTTGTTCATTAACTGACTATAGCTTGTTGGAATGGTGAAGCAATTGCTCCAGTTTGTTCAGATCCTGACTGTACCTGATTGAGATGGTGAAGAATTGCTCCAGTTTTTTCATATCCTGACTGTACCTGGTTGGAATGGTGAAGAATTGCTCCAGTTTGTTCATGTCCTGACTGTACCTGGTTGTAGTGGTGAAACAATTGTTCCAGTTTTCTCAGATCTCGACTATACCTGGTTGTGGTGGTGAAACAATTGTTCCAGTTTGTTCAGATCCTGACTATACCTGGTTGTGGTGGTGTCACTGTGATGAATGCGCGCGGCGGTTTCTGGAAGAAGCCACAGCCACTTGGGTGGCCCTGCTCGTCATCCTATTACTTGAGCCGAAAACATTGACTCACGTGCTCCTATACAATGTCAATTTGAGGGCAAGAGTATTATATCTACCACATTAATCTAGAGAGCCACAATGATGACTCATATAAACACCGTATCAAGAACCAGAATAATTTATCTTCAATTTGGTTGATGGTTGGTAGATTAGAGATTTTAGTTTTTTGTATAAGGTTTAATTATTTGGATAACGTTTTGAAAATGTTTATTATTGTAAGGGTTTATTTTCTTTGTAACGTGTTATGAAATAAACAGCTAATATTAAAACAACTACATAAAGACAAGAGTCCATATATTTTACGTTTGAAAAACCAATTTAAGCCGGTTGTTAATATGAGTTTGAACAAATCTTTATGAAGCCAGGGTGACCTGGTGGTCTAGGGGTAAGGTGTCAGACTTCTATGCTTGCGGCCTGGGTTCAATCCTCGGTCCCGGCAAAGATTTATCTGATTACCAAACACTTCCTTCACCTCTGACAAGACATCTTGTGAATGTGAGGAATGCCTCCACCGTGGTTCGGATTCCACGTTAAACTGTAGGTCCTTCATTTCAACTCACAATCACCCTACTATTACACATTAGCAGTGCGTATAACCCGAACGGGTAGTAAGACGCGGTGCTAATAATAATTTATGAAGCCGGGTATGAACAGTAACAAGGAATATTGATACATTTAACACATAGTTGTATCAAAATTCTCTCCGCTTTATCTTTTTAACAACAAATTAATAATAATTAGGCGTAATTATTTGTTTAAAAGTTAACAAACTTTGGTTTGATAAAACCACTCACATATTGGAATGGTCATGTATGTTTTATTTTTATAATTTAAAATTATTATGTCTACTGTGTGCTTGTTAGTACTTAATATCAATGTTCTTTAATAACTAACCAAAGTCCAAGGAGGGATAATATTAATCTACTTGCACCATCATTCGCTCTAGAGGTGGAAATCCATCTGTATTAAAACATCATCAGTCAAAATTGAATAAACAATGGATTCAACCACGTTCCCAGCTTTGCAAGTTATTATTATATAAAACTTTCTTGTGAAACTACTGATACAAAACTAATATTAATTTTTAAAAAGAATCTAAATGAATTCAATCGAGGTTTTAGTTTCCAAATGATGGGCCCAGAGGGAAAAGAGGGAAAGTCCTATTTTTAACTCAAATTGCGTTAGTTCTGCCACCTGTTAGACAATCATGAGATCTTTCTGAAATACTTTATATTATGGTTAAAAGAAGCCTCTGCTATATTTAAATTAGTTTAAAAAAAGTATTTGCTGGGGTCATTAGTGGCTTTGATATATAAAAAATCATTGTTATGGAAAATGTGTGGAATGTGATTCTCCTCCTTTTTCCCCTGTACTCTTCAAATGTAAATTATGTATTGAAGGCAGATCTGGAAAAGGCTTATTATTGGTAATTTATTTCATCATGTATCAGCGATTTTAGAGATGATGTGGGTACTTTGTTTTTTAATTTAGTTATTTTTTAAGTTTATGTTTAAATGTTTACGTTTACCAGTATGGCTGGTAGCAGTTTAATCTAAAATATAAGAATGAAGAAGGTGTTTGAGAGACATTGCACCCGTATAAACGTGGAGCGTGAATGTGAATACTACATAGAAACCACATGTGAATCCTTCCCTCCAATGCACGTGGTTGAGATTCGAACCTTGACCTCTCCGACACCTGAAATTCAATCTATTGCAAGCTTAACCTTTACTACTCACGCCAAACCGGGACAAAAATCCAAAGAAATATAATATTTACAGGTTTTATTTTCGTTACCTTAATAATTTATGATCATACATAAGATCATAATATTTATTTATATTTTTGAAAGGTTATAAGATTTCAAATACAAAAATTAATGTAATATAAATATATTTAGGAACTCAAAAAGTTATAGTTTTATATTTCAAGTTCCTGAAACAATAACTGTTGATAAATAATTTGATTCCATAAACTAAATGCATTTATTATTCAAATAAAATTTGTTAATTTAAATTAATATCTAGCTTTCGTTTGGTTAAAGATTTTATACGTATGAAAGCATGCAACAAAATTGAAAATCTTGCGTTATATTTTAAACATCAGCTGCAAAATGTCGCTAGTAACGCTTCACTAGCTTTTATTTTTCATTTTAGGTATTTAACGTGCACTTTCTGAACCAACTGATTATATCAGCACACTACTTATAAACTAGCTTAACTTACATTTCCCATGTGATATATATATTTTTAGCGATACTGGGAATCAAACTCGGGACCCATCGCTGTGTAAACAGACACAATACAAACTGAGGTAAGGTGTCGTACATCTGTTTTGATAAATAAAAAAGAGGTAGTATGATTGTTCAAACTGAACACAAAGATGATTGAAATAAGCTTTTGCATTTCAAACAATCTTGCTGAATGCAGCCCTCATAGTACACTCTAAGCGGATTTCTATTTAAAAACTTTCATCCTGAAAGCGTGATGATTTTGAAAATCCTGTAAGTTTTCCGGGATATTTAATAATATGGGACTATGTATTAAAAAATAGTACTGTCCCGGAAACTCCGGAACAAATGGTCACTCTAATCTATTGTGATCTTGAAGTATAAGACAGCGTGGACACTGTTGTGTGTGATATTTTTGTATTACTATGGTTTTGTGAAATTAGGACGAATTAGGGCCTATATCAAAGTTGATATTAAAAAACTAAACTAGTTTTTTAATTTAACAAGACTCTCTCTCATCAATTATAAAACCACTCACATCATCTTCACTTTTTGTTTTTACTAATCTTCCAACTCATTAACTATCTTTAAGTCAAGTTAATTTGCACCTTGAAATTCATACTCAACTTTACTAACGAGCCTTTTCTTTTACCTATGATAACAAAAAGTAAAAAAATAAAAAATCACTTATAGTAGATTATTTTCTTTCTAACTCTTTTAATTGTTTCTTTTAAACTCTTTAGTGCTTCTTTTTTATTGTTTACAAGAATTATACGTGTTTAAAATTTATTTCAAGTGTTGGTAAGTCGTTAATGATAATGATAAGTCTCAGAAAACAGGTTTTAGTAAATAAACTAGAAGCATACAAATTTTTTACAAAGCCTAAAAGAGTGTTCGTTATGTTGGTGTAACTAAAAGAATCTAAATATTTAGTGGGAGTATGTCAATAATTTAGAATTTATGTATTTATTTTGGAGACTGTTACTCTGTTCTCTGTTAGCACCTGTTTAGGTCATACTTATATATAATAATTACTTTAGTGAGCTAGGGATGAGGAATATTCAATTTAGAGTAAGTATACCCACATTTGCATGGAGGAAGAGTGGAAAACCAACCTTTGTGCACACAAACAGGATTTGAGCCCCAATTTCCCCTTTATTGGCGGTCCATTATATTGTGAGAGTGACGCCTTAGACCATTAAGTCAACGAAGAAGATCATATTGACCTTATTTAGGTAAGTATAAACAAGTTAAAATTTAAATAAAGTGTGGTGGTATTTGTTTGGAGGGAGATTAGAAAACCTCATAAGATTAAACGCCTTAATGCACCCAGACCTCTCCATCACTAGTAAACCCAACAAGTTGAGACTGACGCGTCTTACCGCGTGCATTTTATAAATACTTATCTTAAGATTTTTCCATAGTAGAGCAAGATGGACTATTTGCACCTTGGAACTTGTACCTTGCCACGATAAATAACATAAATTCACAAGCATCGGTGATCACATGGTCTAATGTGTCAGAATCTTGTTAAACTCAATTGCCAAGGACAGAGAGATGTTATTTCTTAAGGGGTTTCCTTCTCTCCCTCCACGCAAATTCAGGTGGATCTAAACGGGTGGAAAAAAGAGTTCCAAACCATGGCGAGGCAGATTAATCTTCGAGACGCGGTTTGTCACCGTTAAAAGCACAACTGCTCAGCACTCTCAACTATGAATAAAAACTACAAAGTTATCCAAGCCTAGTACTTACAATAAACAATCTTAAGCTTTACAGACCACTTATCACTAATTTAATTTTCATTTATTTTAAATATTCTAAGTGCACTTTCTGAACCAAATGATTATATCAGCACACAACTTATAAACTAACTTAAATCTATAACAGACACAACAACCAGCCCCCGGTCGTTAATTGATCACTGTGAAAGGAGAAACTGACATTTTACCCATGATTTTTTTTTCGGCCATGCCGGGAATCGAGCCCGGGACTCTTATCTCAGTCGATAAACACGCTACCGACTGAGCTAAGGTGTCGGAATTTATTACTAAATAAGTATTAAATTATTTCAGGTAACTGCATGAGGACACAATAGCTAATAGCCTTCAATTACACTCCACTCCCTCTGATATCCTTCAGGTGCTTGTCCACAATTTATAAGAGCCTCCAAATTATTGTTCACCCTATCTAATATCTTTCAGGTGCTTATCTGCCATCTATAAAGGTCTCAAGGTACTGGCCCCATCCTGGAATATTTTAGAGGATATTTGTTTTAATACCAGCTTGAGACTTGAAGTAAAGCTATAATCAGTAGGTCTCAGTCACGTGTAGCCCTGCTGTGCTGAATAGGTCTACTTTAAACAACGTACTAATCGATTATCTTAAAGTATTTTGGCTTACCATTTTGATTGGATCATCTTCGGACTCATTCGTATGCGAGACTTTTCTCATGTCTGAACTATTGGCTTTAAATATGTTCTATAAGACCTTAAGGGTGACCTGGTGGTCTAGGGGTAAAGTGTCAGACTTCTATGCTGGCGGCCGGGGTTCAATCCTCGGTCCCGGCACAGATTTATCTGATTACCAAACCCTTCCTTCACCTCTGACAAGACATCTTGTGAATGTGAGGAATGCCAGGCCTCCACCGTGGTTCGGATTCCACGTTAAACTGTAGGTCCTTCATTTCATCTCACAATCACCCTACCATAACACATTAGCGTAAGTGCGTATAACCCGAACGGGTAGTAAGACGCGGTGCTAATAATAATAATAATNCACAATCACCCTACCATAACACATTAGCGTAAGTGCGTATAACCCGAACGGGTAGTAAGACGCGGTGCTAATAATAATAATAATATAATACCTTAAGTCCCTAACCAAGCATCAAAGGAATTGCATTGGTGGAGGGCGGGGGGAGACCCTTGGGGGTATAACCCCCCCTCTTCCCCAATGTTGCTTAAAAACTCGAAAGTTGGGAATTTTGTGAAATTTTAGATTTAGAGCTGGGAAATTCTAGGCTTATTCTGTTGCCCATTACTTTCTATTATGAAAGTTCTTAAGCACAGACGTGTACAGACAAACTTAAATTTTCCGAAGTGTTGATCTCTAATCTACAAAAAATTCCAACTTCAAAAATCATCAAACATTGAAAGAAGGTTGTTTTGTATAGTTGATTGTAGAAAGATTAGTTAATTTAGTATTATCAGTACGCAGAAACAACGGCCAATGAGTCTATGTAGAATGATGTATGGAAAAGAATTGTAAGGGAACATGAGCTGCCTAGTAGCAACATTTCACTCAGCCAGCAATGCTTGAAGTTACAACATTGTGAGATGTCAGTCAATGTTTTGTTTATTGCTTAGTGTTTTTAGTTGTGACTTCCTTGGCTGCTAGACTGTCCCAGTTTTATGATTCAAATTATCATATGTTGTACAGCCAATGCCTTAATTAGGGCTTTATTAAATTTTGAAGGTACAAATGCAGTGAATGTTACGTGACATTTTATTGTTTTCTTTAAAAAAAAGCCCTGAATGATGAAATGAAGACATTGAAATTAGTGTTGGTGTTTGACTTCTGAAATACACACTAGTTTTTCTGGCAAGTATCCATACTAGTTTGAATTGCACTGATATCTTATTTCATTGTTCATTAAAATAGGCTTTCATGAAAGCGATTTAAATAGGCTCAAAGGAACAATGAAGAAAGAGGGGTAACGTAGGGTTATGTTACATTGTTACAACTCTTATGATTCTTCATTTGATTAAGTAGGCTACATTAAACCTAAAATAAGTGTTTTATTCACTCTTTAACATTTTCAAATTTGGAGTATATTTTTAAATTCGTTATTTAGTGTTCAATTTGCAAGAAATTTTGTATAACCATGTTGTTTAGAGTGGTGATTTCGAATTTGCCAACAGTTATTTAATAAAATGTCGGGGGAATCCCCACCCTCACGCGTTAAATTACTATATGTTTTGAATAGTTTATTTACGTAACATTACTAGCATTTTAGGGCAACTTCCATGAGGTTATGGAGCAGGACAATGGTAGACAGGTATCAAAACACTGAAGAGATATCGATAAATTCCATTTTTTATTGCTATATTTCACAGCTGAAAATGTTTTTAAGTAAATATGACCAAATTGCTAATTTTTTGATAAAGGGACGAGCGAGCTCTACATCTCAGGGATCTTAACTATATTGCTTCCAAGTGTGTAATAATAAAGCAGCGGTTTCCAACCTTAGGGGCGCATGTTTTGTGTGTGGTCACAATATAGAGGTTTTAGCTTTTTTTTACCTTTTCAAGGATTTTAATGATTATAGGAAGATGCGAAATTCTAATAGAAATGTAAGTTGTTAAAGTGGTAAAAACTACCAAGCTACTGCTTAGATTCCTTTTGGATAGCCCATTATGATAGCTTCTTGCTGACATGTTTTGTGGCAGCCTTGTAATGCTGCTAGAATAACATAAAATCATCCCCCACCCTCGGGCTTTTAATTCTCTTTTACTACAAATTATTCGCACTGGTCAACAAAGATTTTGTCCGAAGACAACTCAAGGAAGATCTATTCGTATTTTTTCCCGCTGATTTCTAAACTGGTCTCTGAATAGTTCTATCACTCATAGCTTTAAATTTACGCCCTATTTAAGAATATACAGTGTGTAAGTAATCTCTCTCTCTCTCCAATTAAGTGGGCGAAGTGGCATAACAAACTCCCTGATTTGTGAAAAAACCTTCAAACCTCTCTTCTTTTCAACCTTAGCATCTAATGCTGTGTTTCTCTGTCATAATTTGCTATTAATGCAATTCAGTGTATATATTTTTATAGTTTTTATGTAACTTAGTATATATTTTATAGTGTTTAGAACACCAAGTGGTACAATGCCTAGGAACCGTGTTAACCATCCGGACTCTTTTTGCTACATTTGTGGTGAGGTAACATTTAAAAATAGTAAACGTAGTTCTACTCCGTTCATTAAGAAGTGCTATAAACTTTATTTTGGTTGCAATATTGGTGACTAAGATACAAAGTAGGGCCCTCATTTTTTGTTGCGTCACTTGTGTCAGACTCCTACGAGTTGGTCAAAGGGTTCTAAACACATGAATTTTGGTGTTCGAATGATTTGACGGGAACCAATAGATCACTCTACAGATTGTTACTTTTGTCTCATAAACATTTCAGGCATCAGGTCCTAATCCAAACACACAGTGACATGCCCTGATTTACCATCTGCCATGAGGCCTGTGCCTCATAGTGAAGAATTACCGGTGCCAAAGCCTCCAGAAAATGTCAAACTTAGCTATGATGAACAAGAAGAAAAAGAAGAAGAGGTGAATGTAGAACATGGTAATGATGATGATGATAATGATGTAAGGTTTGATCCCACATTTGAAGCTTCCTGTT
Source organism: Timema poppense (assembly GCA_902141375.1). Lineage (NCBI taxonomy): Eukaryota > Metazoa > Arthropoda > Insecta > Phasmatodea > Timematidae > Timema > Timema poppense. The sequence continues at coordinate 10,534 of CABFOV010000660.1, forward strand.
TATATTCTGAACAACATTTACTTACTCAAGGAGGTCTCAACGATCTTGTCCGAGATTTTAATATATCTAAAAGGCAACCATAACTTTTAAGATCCAGATTGAAAGGCTGAAATCTCCTCCACAAAGAAACAAATGTATGTGTTTTTAGAGATAGGTATAGTGACTTTAATAATTTATTTTCCCTTGAAGATCGGCTTGTTTTTTGTAATGGATTATTCTGTTATGGAAGCACTTGGTCACGACTCACGAGTACAAAACAGAGAAGTGGTGTTTATTTATTGATTCTTCTAAGGCTAGCTTTAAAGCTGTGATTCCATCAGTGCCACTAGTTCATTCTGTCGATATGAAGGAAACATGTGAGCCTGAAAATCCCCCTGGAAAAAATCAAGTATGATGAATACAAATGGAATCTCTGTGGTGACTTGAAAGTCATTGCTCTTTTGCTTGGACTACTACTTGATTTCACGATGTACTGCTGTTCTCTTTGTGAGTGGTATGGCAGAGATCATCAAAATCACTACTCCCAGAAACAGTGACCAAAGCGTACACGACTAACACCAGGAAATAAGAATGTAATCAATACACCATTTGTCGATTCAAAAAAAAAAGTGCATTTACCTCCACTCCATATAAAGCTTGGTCTTATGAAAAACTTTGTTAAAGCAATTGATCAAAGTGGGCTTGGATTTACACATTTAAGACAAAAATTTCCAAAGATTAGTGATGCAAAGATCAAAGAGGGGATCTTTGTAGGACCTCAAATAAGAGAATGGGTTAAAGATGCGAACTTTGATGGTCAGTTAGACCAGGTTGAAAAGGTTGCGTAGGATTCTTTCAAGCATATTTGCTAAAACTTTTTAGGGAAACATAAGGCAGACAGCTACAAGATCATGGGATGTGATATGTCTTTGAAAATAAATTTCTTAGATTCGCACTTGAATTTCTTCCCAGAAAATCTTGGAGAAATCAGTGACGCACATGGTGAACGGTTTCATCAAGACATTTACAAAAAGGAAAAACGTTACCAGGGCAAGTGGAGTCCAAATATGCTTGCTGACTATTGTTGGACCATTAAAAGGGATGTTCCAGAGTCAAAATAAGCAGAAAGTCCTACACCTCTACTTTTAGGTGAGATAAGCCCTTTATTATGTCTATATTTGGTAAACGTAACACTGTAAAATTTAAATAGGTAGTACTAAAAATTCTTAAGTGATAGAAAAATTCTAAAAATAGATTCGAATTCAGCACAAAAAACACTATTAAATCCGCTTATTTTCGCTTTTGACAAAAAAAGAAGTTTGTTGTTACCCAGTGTAATCATTATTATAAGCAATTTATAATGACTAAAACAAGCATTAGTGGACATGCGGGTTTAATGTCACGCTCTTTTGGTTTGGTTTGTTGGTTAAGGGAAAGTGTCACTTCATTATTTTATGATTCCAAATTACAAGGAACAAACTAGAGTCCTCTAGCTATAAGTTCAACGTCTCTAACCAATCGACTACGACATTAAGGAGTACGGGAAGGGGTGGGGGTGGTACTTGGGTCAATTTTTCCCTGAGTTCCCAAATCCCCTCTTCAGTTCAGTAAATCAGTTTTAAGGGTGAGCGGGGTGGATAAAGGGGATGAGAGGGGGGTTGAGCCGCTTGTCACAACACTGCCACCCACTATAGAGCCCCAAGACCACCCCTTCAAAACCACACACACACACACACACACACA